>JAQPCC010000176.1:0-220120 GCA_028392965.1 Lindernia subracemosa | reverse complement strand
GTTTATAGGTTTAATACAACTCGAGCAATTTGATTTCAGATTGAATCGAATTTACAAACATGAACACAAGAACATCAAAACACACGGTATGAAGATCGTTCCCATGAGGATATATAATTGTACCTCTGCCACCAAGATAAAGAAGTTGAAGATCGTTCTCATGATGGCCCAAAGCACCTCCAAGAAAGAACCAATTCGAGGCTCCGTAGCTGCCGATGCATCGAAGAAGACAAGGTCTTTCGGGAATGTCCATGGGCTTGAAAGTTTGTCGGAGGGGTGCATATCTTTTCTATGGAGGTCAGCAGGACACAGCTATGTTGGCTGTTCCACAGATACATATTACAAGCTTGATTATTTCTTCCCCGCATTCCAAGCTTGGTTCTGCATTTCTCGAACGGTTCCATCGCTAACGCCTTCGTGAAAATATCCACCAATCGATCTCGGCTTCCTCCTATGTGCATCACTTCCACATCTCCATTTTTCACATGCTCACGTATAGAATGGAAGCGAACATCTATGTGTTTGCTCCGCTCGTGTTGGACCGAATTTTTCGCAAGCTCTATCGCCGAATTATTATCAACTCGAATCTACGTAGCTTTTTCTGGCGGAAATCCCAACTCCTTCATGAGGTTTCTCTGCCATACCGCATGACATACACACACAGATGCAGCAACGTATTCGGCTTCGCAAGTAGACAACGTTACAATGGGTTGCTTCTTTGATACCCATGTGAATGTCGTTCCTCCAGCAAAAAATGCGAACCCTGTTGTACTTTTTCGATCATCTCGATCACCACTCCAATCAGTTTTAGAGTAACCAACAATAACATGTTCATAAACATATGGATAAAACAGACCGAGCGATATCGTGCCCTTCTCATAGCGGAGGATTCTTTTTACGGCTTTCCAATGTGTTGATGTCGGCTTCCCCGTATAGTGGCTCACCAACCTGACACCATATGCCAAGTCGGGCCTTGTACTAGTCAGATAACGCAGACTCCCAACATCACTTCTATACAAGGTCTCGTTCACCACCTTTCCTTCATCGTAGCACGACAACTTGATTCCACATTCGACTGGGGTCCTTACCGGATCGCAATCGCTCATCTTGAACTTATCCAATATTGTTTTGGCGTATTCTTCTTGCGAAACATGGATTCCTAACTCATCTCGCTTTACTTCAAGACCCAAGAAATAAGACATCGGCCCCAAATTTGTCATCTCGAACTCGTCTTTCATCTCCTTCTTGAACTGTTCGATCCAAATTTGTCATCTCGAACTCGTCCTTCAGCTCCTTCTTGAACTGTTCGATCATCGCAATGTCGTTTCCTATGAATATTAGATCATCAACATATACTGCAACATAAAGTATGTCGCTGCTCCGTTATTTATGTAGAGAGCGCGTGTTCATACGGACACTGTATGAAAGCCGACTCCTCAGATAAGTGTCAAGTCGAGTGTTCCAAGCTCGCGGTGCTTGCTTCAAGCCGTACAGTGCCTTCTTATGCTCTAGTACTTTATCTTCTGTTCCCGATTTCACAAAACCCGGCGGCTGTTCAACAAATATCTCTTCTTGGACTGACCGGTTTAAGAACGTCGACTTGACGTCCATTTGAAAGATTTTCCAATGCTTTTTTGCTACAAGAGATAAAAGCAACCGTACCGTTTCCATTCTCGCTACGGGCGCGAATAATTCATCGTAATCTACTCCTGCTTTTTGGTCGTATCCCTTCGCTACCAGTCGTGTTTTTCACCTGTCGAATTTGCCTTCGGAATTCAAATTCTTCTTAAATATCCACTTAACTCAAGTCAATCTATGTCCTCTAGGTAACGTCACAAGCTCCCAGGTCTCGTTCTTCTCAATCGCTCGCATTTCCTCCATCATCGTTGATCACCACATTTCATCCGCAAGAGCTTGCTTGAACGATATGTTTTCTGCATCGGCCATGAGACCTCTTCGGTGGACTCGTATAGATCATGCTGCAGGCTTTGGGTCTTTTCCGTTCTCGGTTCTTCCTCATCATCAGACGCCAATGGAGCTGTTTCATTTGATTCGGACGTTGGCTCGCTATCTATAGGATCAGATATGAACGTGTAGATTTCTTGACTTCTTTCTTCTCCCGATCTCTAGTCCCACGATCTGCTCTCATCGACCTGTACATATGACTGCTTGATCCGGTGTCCAAATACCATGTTTGTTCGTCCCCCGAGCTTGATTCTTTGCTTGCCAGCAGTACCACTTCGTCGCAGTTGTCCATTTCCTTCTCGTCGAGATTTACATTTTCGTCCACCTTCTTTTCAGCATAGCACTCTCTTGCAAAGTGACCATATTTTCCGCAGTTAATAAAGTTCGATGTTTTGTCTATTTGATCGACCGCCTCTTCCACCTCGTGTGTTGTTGCAGTTGCCTCTTTCTTCTTTTTCTCCTTGTCCACGACCACGACCTCTTCCTCGACCACGACCTTTATAGCTTCCTCAACCTCGACCACGTCCTCTTCCACGATCGCCGTAGTTTGTTTGTTCTTCTTTAAATGTGGCATTTGCCTGCAGAGCTTATTCCATCGTCTCTCGTTTCTTGGATGCCCTTCTTTGTTCATGCGCCTCTAGAGAACTTGTCAACTCATTTACTTTCATTTTAGAGAGATCTTTCGACTCTTCAATGGCACATACGATGCTGTCGAAATCTGTGGTTAACGATCGCAGAATTTTTTCGACTATTCTGTTCTCTGGTACTTCTTCACCATTTCTTTTAAGTTTATTGGCTATGGTTTCCACCTTCGTTATGAAATCTGACACATTTTCTGATTCTTTCATCAACAACGTCTCAACTCTCTCCTCAAAGTTTACAGGCGAATCTGTTTGACATGTTCAGCTCCCTTGTATGCGCTTTCAAGTATATCCCAAGCTTCTTCGATGTCCTCGCTTCTGCTATTTTCTCGAAGCCCGATTCATCTACTGCCTTGTAGATAGGAGACAGGGCAGCCTTGCCTTTTTTTGCGCGTTTCCCTCAGCTCTATCAGTTGGGCTGCAGGGAGATTGGCTGTGGTCGGAAGCTCAGTATAACCATTTTCAACCAAGTCCCAGGCATCTTGAGATTCCAGGAGAGCTTTTCTGTGTATCGCCCATTTTTTGTAGTTGATTTTGTAAGCTGCGGGTATGCTATTTCCGACATGATTTCGACACCTCCAGTGGATGTATTTCCGTTACCATTGCGCTCTGATACCAGATGTTGAAAACCGAACATATTATGTATTTGATAAGTGTTTTTATACGTGAATAGATAGATATATCTGTTATAAAATATTATAACTATTAAGTATTTTACTAATGACGATATAATTAGAGAGATAATAACTTCTTTTCTTCAATACTTTCTCTTATCTTTTTACACATCCCAAATCACCTATTTATACACAAATTCATCCAATTACATCCACAAAATAAAATATTACATCAACCACACAAAAATCTCATCTACCATTCTAATCAATAAAATAATCACAACCTCCATTCTAAACCACTCATTTTACTTAACCACCATTCCAAACAATATACATCCACATATTTATTTAATATTTCATAATACTCCCCCTTGGATGTATATTAAGGAATATGCCTCGTTAAAACCTTACTAGGAAAAACCCAGCGGGATAAAAACCTAGTGAAGGAAAAAGAGTACATACTTCCTTTTGTACGCTTTCACTTGTTGTCTCATTAAAAACCTTACTGGGAAAACCTCATAGGGAAAAAACCACAGTTAAGGGAAAAAGAGTACAACGCGCACTTGCTCCCCCTGATGACAATATCACTTCAGATCTCGAAGTTTTCGAACTCCAATTGAATATACTAATTTTCTAAAAATAATGGGAGGAAGTGCTTTTGTAAATAAATCTGCAAGATTTTCGCTTGATCGCACTTGTTGTACATCAATATCACCATTTTTCTCCAAATCATGTGTAAAGAAAAATTTCGGTGAAATATGTTTTGTTCTATCCCCTTTAATATATCCTTCCTTTAATTGGGCAATACATGCCGCATTATCTTCATATAAAATCGTTGGAAGTAATTTCTCAGATAATATCCCACAAGTTTGCTGTATATGTTGAATTACCGATCGCAACCAGACACATTCTCGACTAGCTTCATGAATTGCTAGAATTTCTGCATGATTAGATGAAGTGGCAGTTAAACTTTGTTTAACTGATCGCCATGAAATAGCGGTTCCACTATATGTAAATAAATAACCAGTTTGCGATCGAGCATTATGTGGGTCAGATAGAAAACCAGCATCTGCATACCCAATTAAATCTGCTTTCGATTCATTTGAATAGAACAATCCCATATCAGTTGTTCCTTGAAGGTATCGAAATATCCGTTTAACCCCGTTCCAATGTCTACGAGTCGGTGACGAACTATATCTCGCCAATAAATTTACAGCGAACGCAATATCAGGTCGCGTATGACTCGTAAGATACATTAGTGCTCCAATAGCACTGAGATATGGTACTTCGGGACCAAGTAATTCTTCATCATTTTCACGAGGTCTAAATGGATCTTTATTCACGTCTAATGATCGGACAATCATCGGAGTATCCAATGGATGAGCTTGATCCATGTAAAATCTTTTCAATACCTTTTTCGTATATGTCTCTTGATGTACAAATATCCCATTCTTCAAATATTCAATTTGCAGTCCAAGACAAAATTTCGTCTTTCCGAGATCTTTCATTTCAAACTCCTTTTTTAAACAAATAACAGCATTTGATAACTCTTCGGGAGTTCCAATTATGTTAATATCATCAACATAAACTGCGATGATAACAAATTCACTTTTACGCCTTCTCATAAATATACAGGGGCAAGTTTGATCATTTTTGTACCCCTCTTTCAATAAATATTCACTCAGGCGATTATACCACATACGCCCAGATTGCTTTAATCCATAAAGCGATTTATTCAGCTTAATCGAGTACTCGTGTCGGGGCCCTGAATTTTCAGGCAACTTAAATCCCTCGGGAAGTCTCATATATATGTCACTGTCAAGTGATCCATATAAATAAGCGGTGACAACATCCATAAGACGCATATCGAGTCCTTCACGTACTGCCAGACTAATTATATAACGAAAAGTAGTTGCATCCACCACAGGAGAATATGTCTCCTCATAATCAATACCAGGTCGTTGTGAGAAGCCTTGTGCAACAAGTCGTGCTTTGTATCTCACAATTTCGGCGTTTTCATTCCTCTTTCTGATGAAAACCCATTTATATCCAACCGGCTTTACATTTTCTGGTATGCGGACTACAGGTCCGAAAACTTTTCGTTTCTCAAGTGATTTCAATTCTGCCTCGATTGCATCTTTCCATTTTGGCCAATCATTTCTTTGTCTGCATTCTTGTACAGACCTTGGTTCATGATCCTCATTCTCATTCATCTCATTCATTTCATGTAGCGCTACGTTAAATGAGAATTTATCGTCAACGTTGACTTTTACTCGGTTCCATCTAATTCCATTTTGGGCATAGTTTATCGAGATCTCTTCATTATCATTATTCTCAGAATTTTCAGGTACCTTATTTTCATTCTCATAATCATTAATGCCCATTGACTCTTCTAGAGTCGATAAATCCTCGACTGGACCATTCTTATTATTTGCTCCTTTTCTTTTTCGAGGATTTTTATCTTTGGAACCCGAGGGCCTGCCACGTTTCAATTGTGGTCTAGGCTCGATAACACTCTTTGTATGTTCTGCAGGAACATCGATTTTTGCAGGAGCATTAACAGCTGGTATATGTGACTTAGTCACTCTTTTAAGGTCAGTAAAGCTATCTGGCAGTTGATTAGCTAATCCTTGTAAATGAATTATCTTTTGAACTTCTAGTTCACATTCTTTCGTTTGAGGATCATAATGATTTAGCGATAATTCATTCCAACTAATATTCTTTTCCAGCTGTTTCATTTCTCCCCCTAATGTCGGAAAATTCGATTCATCAAAATGACAGTCGGCAAATCTAGTCGTAAATAAATCTCCAGTTAAAGGTTCTAAATATTTTATTATTGATGGAGATTCAAATCCGACATATATTCCCAACCTCCTTTGAGGTCCCATCTTAGTGCGTTGTGGTGGAGCAATTGGAACATAAACCGCACATCCAAAAATTCTCAGATGGGAAATATCTGGTTCCTGACCATAAACCATTTGTATCGGGGAGATATCATTATAACTTGTTGGCCTGATGCGTATTAGTGCAGCTGCATGTAATATAGCATGTCCCCAACAAGATGAAGGAAGTTTCGACTTCATTAATAATGGTCTTGCAATTAATTGCAACCTTTTAATTAATGATTCTGCAAGACCGTTTTGCGTATGAACATGTGGCACGGGGTGCTCAACATCAATTCCAATAGACATGCAATAATCATTAAATGCCTTGGAAGTGAATTCACCAGCATTATCAAGTCGTATTTTCTTTATAGGGTAATCTGGAAAATGTGCTCTTAATCGAATCAACTGAGCAAGCAATCTCGCAAAGGCTACATTGCGTGTTGATAACAAACATACATGAGACCATCTAGTTGATGCATCGATCAATACCATGAAGTATCTAAATGGTCCACACGATGGATGACCTTGTATACGTTCCAAAAATCTTATGGATTCATTCTTTATTTTTACTGGTGATGGTCGAATAATCAACTTTCCTTTAGAGCAAGCAGCACATGATAATTCATTAGATTGAAGAATCTTCTGGTTCTTCATTGAGTGTCCACGTGAATTTTGAATTATTTTTCGCATCATAACTGAACCGGGATGGCCCAACCGGTCATGCCAAACAACAAATTTACTGTCATTAATAAACTTCTGGTTTATGATAGCATATGATTCAATCGTTCTAAAATATGTATAATATAGGCCAGAATCAAAAGATGGTAATATTTCCATAATTTGTTTACCATTCGAAGTTACTTTTGTAATGTGCAAATATTCAATATCTCCATTTTCTGCAGTCTCAACGTGATATCCATTATGTCGAATAGCTTTAAAGCTTAATAAATTTCTTTGAGACTTAGGAGAATACAAGGCATTTTCAATCATCAGCCTTGTCCCTCTAGGCAGTAAAACATTAGCTCTTCCGGAGCCTTCAATTATATTTGTGCTGCCTGATATAGTAATAACACTGGCCCTTTTCATATCAAGATGATCGAAATATTTCTTATTTTTCAGAATCGTATTAGTCGTTGCACAGTCTGCAAGACATAATTCTCCATTGCACATGCTCGCATCCATCAAATAAATATCCTTTATAAACAAACACATAATATTTATTAATGAAAAAGAAATATTGCATTACAAACATATAGATAACTTAAAACAAATAAAACACACAATAGTAAAACATAATACATAAATAAAATCAAAGCAGATTAATTTTCTTCGATCAGAAAATCCGAAGCCTCTAAATGAGCATTTTCATCATTGGCATCAGAGGTAGAGGGGAATTCTCCCTGAACAAAATTCATTTCAATTTTCTTTCCTTTGCCCTTCTGAGATTCTTGATATAACTCAACAAGATGTTTGGGCGTACGACAATTGCGCGACCAATGGCCAGAACCACCGCAACGATAACACTTTTCATCATTATTCTTTTGTTCAGTTTGCCTCTTCTCATCTTTATTATCATAAATTTTCCTCTTCTGGGGAAGATTTTGATGACTGCCACGATAATTATGATAACCACCACGATGATACTGATAACCACCACCATAATATCCTCGGCCACGACCTCGGCTTTGACCACGACCTTGACCACGACCACGTCCACGGCCGCGAAATCCACCACGACCACGTCCACGATCATTACCCCGACTATTATCATTATTAGTTTTGACTGCATTCGCTTCAGGGAGTGCAGTAGAACCAGTCGCTCGGGATTCGTGATTTTTTACCAGCAATTCATTATTTTGCTCAGCCAAAAGTAAGCAAGAAATTAAATCGGAATACTTTTTAAATTTTCTCTCCCGATATTGCTGTTGTAATATCATATTCTGCGGATGGAACGTGGTAAATGTTTTCTCCAGCATATCATTATCGGTAATTATCTCTCCACATAATTTCAGTGTGGAAGTAATTCTATAAACAGCAGAATTATATTCGCTTACCGATGAAAAATCCTGCAATCGTAAATTCAGCCATTCGTACTTTGCATTGGGAAGAATAACGGTGGTCAGATGGCTATATCGCTCTTTCAGATTTTTCCACAACTCAGCTGGATTCTTTTCTGTCAAGTATTCAACTTTCAGATTTTCGTGAATATGGTGGCGAAGAAAAATCATGGCTTTCGCCTTGTCTTGTATAGTTGTTGTTTTCGTGGGATCAATAGTGTCACCTAAACCTTTTGCTGTCAAATGGGTTTCGGCATCTTGAACCCAAGGTAAATAATTTTTGCCAGTGATGTCGAGTGCAACAAACTCAAGACTCGTCAAATTCGACATTTACTATAATAAAATACAAAACATGTTATAATAATTAAAATACAAAACATGCTATAATAATTAAAACATTATACAAAAAAAAAATATAATTAATCTTCTTTTAAATCTTCTTTTAAATCTTCTTTTGTAAAAGTTCTGATGAAAAACGATATCCACATCCATATAAGTGTCGCCGTAAAAATAATCATGACCAATAGATTAAACATCAGATAGAGCGACATCCTTCAATTACAAAAATGTAAAATAAGTTTCGTGATTATAACATCAAAGGAAAAAGTACAATTAATCATAATATTTAAAAAGCCTTAAAAATATTATCCACATAGCGGTAAGGATCACCGTAAATAAAGTAAGAAGAAGAAGATCCATCTTTGTATAAAACGACATGATTCTATAATTGAAAAATAACATAATAATTAGATAACATAGATAAATTATTATTAGTATCTTTAATAACGATAATATTGTAAATAAAATGTTAAGTAAATCTGGGAGAATGACCGATCCAAGTCAAATTCGTAATTAGGCGGTACTCCGCTCTAAAGCAAATTTGTAATTAGACGGTAATCCAACCCAAAATTTTTAATAACGATAATATTGTAAATAAAATGTTAAGTAAATCTGGGAGAATGACCGATCCAAGTCAAATTCGTAATTAGGCGGTACTCCGCTCTAAAGCAAATTTGTAATTAGACGGTAATCCAACCCAAATCATTTTTTTTAAAAAAAAATTCCACATGCCAACACCGGGGATCGAAATCTGGACCTCTCGTCACTTGTAATGACGATATTCCGCGAAACCACTCGGCTATCGACGTTTTAGTTATAAATTTTAAAATTAAATATTTATTATATATATAACATTATTAGAGAATGATTAATGTAAATACAAAATAAAATTTCCATACCTAAACTCGTACAATATCTTCGACGGAGGTTGAAACTGATGACGGAGAGCGCTCGTGCTGATAACGTGTTATAAAATATTATAACTATTAAGTATTTTACTAATGACGATATAATTAGAGAGATAATAACTTCTTTTCTTCAATACTTTCTCTTATCTTTTTACACATCCCAAATCACCTATTTATACACAAATTCATCCAATTACATCCACAAAATAAAATATTACATCAACCACACAAAAATCTCATCTACCATTCTAATCAATAAAATAATCACAACCTCCATTCTAAACCACTCCTTTTACTTAACCACCATTCCAAACAATATACATCCACATATTTATTTAATATTTCATAATAATATCTTAATATTGGAGAGACATGTCTGGAGAAGAAGCTTTTATTATTACTGTGGGGTCTCTTGCATCACACGTACATAGCAACTTATTATATAGACTTATTTAGACTAAATAAGTTTTCTTGTTTTCTTCATTTTGACTGTCTCTTCACTTTCTCGGTCTGACTGACCCATTGGTTTCATTGTCTGACTAGCTCATCGATTCCATTCATGATGGCCAAGCTTATTCTTCTAACAAGCCCAACCGTATCCAAGAACCTACAAAAATATATATGATTTCTACTACTAAATTACAAAGAGTAGAAAATGTTGTATCTATCAATCATACTTAAGAAAATACCCAAAGCCCACCTGTTATATATTAATTTTTATTTTGAAACATACCGTCTTATATATGAGTTTTCAATGAAATCAAGCTTTTCATCCCAAAAGATTATCTATTGAAATAAATTATATATAAAACTGTGTTTTAGGAGAAGAGAGGTTAGGCGTGGTGCTAGAAAAACTCGTAATCAGGTGTTAATTTGTTGCAAAACTGTGTCCATGGAAAACGAATTTGGACAAATATGACACAGTTTAGCAACGAAAATGAAAAATAAATTAAACAAAATTTAAGTTGAAAGTCATACCTGTGGAAAGACGTAGCCTGCTTGAAGCTTCGCCATGTTTAAACAAGCATGTTTGGAACCTCCGGTTCCGGTTTCTAATCGTTTATTTATGTTTTTTTATGTAATATATACTTTTTTTTTGTTAAAAAGTTAAAAAAAATAAAAAAAAATAAATTGAACAAATCAATTTTTTTATTATACATATATTTTTTTTAATTTTAAAGTGTATTTTTTTTTATCGCCCGTTTTCGGTTTGTAAAATGGAGATAACAGACGTTTGAACCGAAATCGTTGACCATCGGTTCGATTCCAGTTTTTTCAAACTGAATGAAGACGTCTAATATTAACGTTCCTTTATTAAATCTATATCTATATTGTATATGCACTCTTTAACTGCTTTTCAAATAATTTGGTCTGTCAGTTTAATTATAATTTTCTTCAAACTTTTTGTTATTTCAATTTTATCCTTCAATTATTTTTTTTTTTAATTTTACCCTTCAATTTTTTAAAATTCCAATTTTATCATTCATTTAAACATTTTAAATAAATAATAAATCTTAAAATATAAAATTATATTATATATTTATATTTTATTGCACATGCATTGAATGAGCTTAAATACAGTTATATATAACGGGTGAGCGCCTACATTCTCTAATCAATCAATTTAGTCCGTAACCTAAAGTCCTCATGTTATTATCTATTCCAATTATATCCTCATACATTAAATTTTTCCTTTTAAATGATGTAAGACGTTTGGGATAAATGAGGCGGTGAAAAGACATCAAAATTTGGTCACCGAATATCAGGATTCTAACAGTCCGTCGGGTGATGTATCATTTACTTCGAAAAATCAAACATTTGATATGTAAATTTTTGTTATCTTTATATGGTGATGCAGATTGTAATCAATGTGTGAATCATGAAGAAATTACAAGGTTGGTGAAAGATAACAAACGTTTTAAGGCGAAAAAGTAACGGATGGAGGGAAAGTTTGAATAGTTACGAAGAAATTACAAGGTTGGTGATGTATTGGAACGCTCGATAAGCATGGTTTCTGGAGGACGCGGACAATCTGTCGCTCCTCACTCTTTCACAATGATGCTTAATTCGGGTTTTATGGTGTATCGTGTAATGTTTTCTACTCAATCTATGGTGAATCATTGTCTTCGTCCGAAACCCGACGATTCGATTAATCTTGAAGTATTACACAATTAGGAGGTTGATTTGGATGTTCGATGTTTTGAATATGGAAAACTATTTTTAGGTTAGGTTTATGGTTTTTATCTATAAGTATTTATCTTGTCATTTCCGTATCACGTTACTTTTATAATATTTTGTTAGCTATAAATCTTAAATATATGGTTCCAGTTTAATTCTTAATTACTATCACCATGAAAAATAAAATTCGCAGCAAGCATTACGACGGTCCAAATTCGCATTATACCTCGAAACAACATTTGTTTTTTTCTATCACACCCATTTGCAATTTTTTTTAATGCTGCAAGCATTACATAAGTTCATTAACGGAAGGAAATTTACTAAATTTGCGGTCATGTTTCTGACTCATTCCTACAAATTAGGTTAACATGATATAAAATTTCGATTTTAATCAATGGTTCAACGAAAAAAAAAATTAAGAAACTTGTCGTAAACAAATTTCGAATATTTTAAACAGTTTTGGGAAACTTACATTCTCATTTAAAATATCAATCTTGTTATAAAAATATTAATTGTGATTAATATTATATTAAGATTATTTTATTATAATGATACTTATATTGAATTATAATGATAATATAGCTTATAATAATAAAGAGAGAGAGATTAAGTATTTCAATACTTGGTGTGATTTACAATGAACTCTAATCACCTATTTATACTACTAATAATTCACTATTACAACTAATCACATTAATTACAATTATACACCTCACACTAAAATACAAACTCTTCAATTAAACACCTCATCTTATCATCTTATCACATTATCATCATTTAATCTAATACTTCCAAATCATCAATAATTTAACTAATATTATTATTTAAAGAATACTCCCCCTTGGATGTTTTCAAAGAATATGCCTCGTTAAAACCTTATTAGGAAAAACCCAATGGGATAAAAACCTAATGAAGGAAAAAGAGTACATGATTCTTTTAGATACGCTTTCGATTGTTGCCTCATTAAAAACCTTACTGGGAAAACCACATGGGAAAAACCTCAGTGAAGGGAAAAAGAGTGCAACGCGTATTTACTCCCCCTGATGATGACATCATTTAAGATCTCGAAGTTTTCGAACTCCAATTGAATATACCAATCTTTTGAAAATTATTGGGGGAAGTGCTTTCGTGAATAAATCTGCAAGATTTTCACTTGATCGCACTTGTTGTACATCAATATCACCATTTTTCTCTAAATCATGTGTAAAGAAAAATTTTGGTGAAATATGCTTTGTTCTATCTCCCTTAATATATCCTTCCTTTAATTGGGCAATGCATGCAGCATTATCTTCATATAAAATCGTAGGAAGTAACTTTTTCGATACTAGCCCACTAGTTTGTTGTATATGCTCAATTATCGATCGCAACCAAACACATTCTCGGCTAGCTTCATGAATAGCTAAAATTTCCGCATGATTAGAAGAAGTAGCCGTTAAACTTTGTTTAACTGACCGCCATGAAATAGCGGTTCCGCCATGTGTAAATAAATAGCCCGTTTGCGATCGAGCATTATGTGGGTCAGATAGAAAACCAGCATCTGCATACCCAATCAAATCTGTTTTTGATTCATTAGAATAGAACAATCCCATATCAGTTGTTCCTTGAAGGTATCGAAAAATCCGCTTAATTCCATTCCAATGTCTACGAGTCGGTGACGAACTATATCTCGCCAATAGATTCACAGCGAACGCTATATCAGGTCGCGTATGACTCGTTAAATACATTAGGGCTCCAACAGCACTGAGATATGGTACTTCAGGACCAAGTAGTTCTTCATCGTTTTCGCAAGGTCTAAACGGATCTTTATTCACATCTAAAGATCGAACAATCATTGGAGTATCCAATGGATGAGCTTTATCCATATAAAATCTTTTCAATACCTTTTTCGTATAAGTCTCTTGATGTACGAATATCCCATTCTTTAAATATTCAATTTGCAGTCCAAGACAAAATTTCGTTTTACCGAGATCTTTCATTTCAAACTCTTTTTTCAAACAATTAACGGCTTTTGATAACTCTTCAGGAGTTCCAATTATGTTAATATCATCAACATAAACTGAAATGATGACAAATTCATTTCCAGATCTTTTCATAAATATGCACGGGCAAGTTTGATCATTTTTATACCCCTCTTTCGATAAATATTCACTTAGGCGATTATACCACATACGCCCAGATTGCTTTAATCCATAAAGCGATTTATTTAGCTTGATTGAGTACTCATTTCGGGGCCCTGAATTTTCAGGTAACTGAAATCCCTCGGGAAGTTTCATATATATATCACTATCAAGTGATCCATATAAATAAGCGGTGACAACATCCATTAGACGCATATCGAGTCCTTCACGTACTGCCAGACTAATTAAATAACGAAAAGTAGTTGCATCCACCACAGGAGAATACGTCTCCTCATAATCAATACCAGGTCGTTGTGAAAAGCCTTGTGCAACAAGCCGTGCTTTGTATCTCACAATTTCACCGTTTTCATTTCTCTTTCTAATGAAAACCCATTTATATCCAACCGGCTTTACATTTTCTGGTATGCGGACTACAGGTCCGAAAACTTTTCGTTTCTCAAGTGATTTTAATTCTGCCTCGATTGCATCTTTCCATTTTGGCCAATCATTTCTTTGTCTGCATTCTTTTACAGACCCTGGTTCATGATCCTCATTCTCATTTATCTCATTCATTTCATGTAGCGCTACGTTAAATGAGAATTTATTGTCAACGTTGACTTTTTCTCGGTTCCATCTAATTCCATTTTGGGCATAATTTATTGAGATCTCTTCATTATCATTATTCTCAAAATTTCAGGTACCTGATTTCCATTATCATAATCATTAATGCCCATTGACTCTTCTAGAGTCGATAAATCCTCGACTGGACCATTCTTATTATTGCTCCTTTTCTTTTTCGAGGATTTTTATCTTTGGAACCCGAGGGCCTACCACGTTTTAGTTGTGGCTTAGGCTCGATCATTATATGTTCTCCAGGAACATCAACTTTTGCAGGAGCATTAACAGCTGGTATATGTGACTTAGTCACTCTTTTAAGGTCAGTAAAGCTATCTGGCAGTTGATTAGCTAATCCTTGTAAATGAATTATCTTTTGAACTTCTAGTTCACATTCTTTCGTTCGAGGATCATAATGATTTAGCGATAATTCATTCCATCTAATACTCATTTCCAGCTGTTTCTTTTCTCCCCCTAATGTCGGAAAATTCGATTCATCGAAATGACAATCGGCAAATCTAGCCGTAAATAAATCTCCAGTTAGAGGTTCTAAATATTTTATTATCGATGGAGATTCAAATCCGACATATATTCCCAACCTCCTTTGAGGTCCCATCTTAGTGCGTTGTGGTGGAGCAATTGGAACATATACCGCACATCCAAAAATTCTCAGATGGGAAATATTTGGTTCCTGACCATAAACCATTTGTATCGGGGAGATATCGTTATAACTTGTTGGCCTGATGCGGATTAGTGCCGCTGCATGTAATATAGCATGTCCCCAACAAGATGAATGAAGTTTCGACTTCATTAATAATGGTCTTGCAATTAATTGCAGCCTTTTAATCAACGATTCTGCAAGACCGTTTTGCGTATGTACATGTGGCACGGGGTGCTCAACATCAATTCCAATAGACATGCAATATTCATTAAATGCCTTGGAAGTAAATTCACCAGCATTATCAAGGCGTATTTTCTTTATTGGAAAGTCCGGAAAATGTGCTCTTAATCGAATCAACTGAGCAAGCAATCTCGCAAAAGCTACATTCCGTGTTGATAACAAACACACATGAGACCATCTAGTTGATGCATCAATCAATACCATGAAATATCTAAATGGTCCACACGATGGATGTATCGGTCCACAAATATCACCTTGTATACGCTCCAAAAATCTTATGGATTCATTCTTTATTTTTACTTGATGGACGAATAATCAACTTCCCTTTAGAGCAAGCAGCACATGATAATTCATTAGATTGAAGAATCTTCTGGTTCTTCATTAAATGTCCACGTGAATTTTGAATTATTCTCCGCATCATAATTGAACCGGGATGGCCCAACCGGTCATGCCAAACAACAAATGTATTATCATTAGTAAACTTCTGGTTTACGATAGCATGCGATTCAATTGTTTTAACATACGTATAATACAATCCAGAGTCAAATGAATGTAATATTTCAACAACTCGTTTATCATTCGAAACCACTTTTGTAATGTGCAAATATTCAATATTTCTCTTTTCTGCAGTCTCAATGTGATATCCATTATGTCGAATAGCTTTAAAGCTCAATAAATTTCTTTGAGACTTAGGAGAATATAAGGCATTATCAATTATTAGCCTTGTCCCTCTGGCAGTATAACATTGGCTCTTCCGGAGCCCTCAATTATATTTGTGCTACCCGATATAGTGATAACACTTGTTTCTTTCATTTCAAGATGGGAGAAATATTTCTTATTTCTTAGAATCGTATTAGTCGTTGCACAATCTGCAAGACATAACTCCCCATTGCACATGCTTGTATCCATTGTATTGATAAATATATAATAACTAGAATTATTAAATAAATAAGCGTCAAAATAAAATTATATATATAAAGATAAAATAATAAATAAATAATGCTTAAATAAAATTTATAACGACACTTCAGTTTTCTTTATTTGGATCTTTAACAAAAACCAAAATATTCAAATGAGCATAGGATCTAGCACCAATTTTCTGAAATATCGTAATCTTGAGCAAAATTTAATTTCATCGACACTTCACTTTTAATTGCTCTTTATAAAGATCAACGGGATCTTTGGGTGCGAATAATAACCAACGATAATATATAATAATCTTTATATTGCTCAATACATCTTTCTCAATCATATACTAGTTGTCCACTTCGGGGGAAATATTAATAATAACCACGGTAAATATAATGTTCACGACCACTTTTATTATTTGCGCATACATTCACTTCAGGGAATGCAACATAATCATTTAGTCGGACTTATGTTTTTCATTCATCCATCATAATATTTTCTGATCATTTTCTCACGATATTTATTCGTATTATATCCGATGGACTGAACGTGGTGAATGCTTTATAATATACCGAAGTAATTGCGTAAATCACTAGCAAGTATAAAATCGAGAGTGATAAATCAAAGTTTGCCAAATTCAATATATTGATATCATAAAAATAAAATCATCATTAAAATATTAAAAGGAAAAATTATAATTAATCTTCTTTTATATCTTCTTTTGTAAAAGTTCTAATGAAAAACGATATCCACATCCAAATAACTGTCGCCGTAATAATAATCATAAGTAATAGATCAAACATCGGACAAAGCGTCATCCTTCAAAATAAAATATATTTCAGTAATTATAATATTAAAGAAAAATTATAATTAATAATTATATTTTAAAAACATTGGTAAAAACATATCCACATAGCCGTAAGGATCACCGTAAATAAAGTAAGCAACAGAAGATCCATCTTTGTATAAAACGACATGATCTATAACATAAAAAGAACATAATAATCAGATAACATATAAATCAATGATAAAATATATGAATTTTTTAAACTCGTTCTTTATTATTCATAATTATTGTCCAAGCTCCGATAAGGTTGCGGTAATAAAATTTGTCCATGTCCAAAATATTCGGTCCAATAATTACTTCAAGATTGTTCAATCAAAAAAAATAATATGCCGCTACTGAGGTGGGGATAACCACAAGACCTCGTGGGCTTTTGTGTTGTGTACGTGAATATATAAAAAAAAAATCGTAAATAAAAATTCCACACACCACCACGGGGTATGAAATCTGGACCTCTCGTCACTTATAGTGAACGATATTCCGCGAAACCACTCGGGTATTGGCGTTTAGTTATAAAACTTTTAAAATATACTTTTATAATATATATTTTTAAATTAATCACAATTAATATATGATTAGTATAAATTAAATATTAAATTACCGTACCTCGACTAAACTCGTACGAGATCTTCGACGGAGGTTGATCTTGACGACGGAGAGCGGTCGTGCTGATAACGTGTTATAAAAATATTAATTGTGATTAATATTATATTAAGATTATTTTATTATAAATACTTATATTGAATTATAATGATAATATAGCTTATAATATAAAGAGAGAGAGATTAGAGAGATTAAGTATTTCAATACTTGGGTGATTTACAATGAACTCTAATCACCTATTTATACTACTAATAATTCACTATTACAACTAATCACATTAATTACAATTATACACCTCACACTAAAATACAAACTCTTCAATTAAACACCTCATCTTATCATCTTATCACATTATCATCATTTAATATAATACTTCCAAATCATCAATAATTTAACTAATATTATTATTTAAAACATCCACATTTAATTATTTCATAATAAATCTTACTATAATTTTTTTGTTTCATTGTCATTTTTGGAGTCTAATTTGTTAGCACTGAGCTGAAATTTAATACCTTTGACGCCTAAAATAATTAAAAGCATCATCGGAAGTGCCAGAGTCAATTGGATTCTCTTGCAACCACAATGGCATGCCTTTGTATGATGTCATCGTCACGGTCGTCTTCTTCGTTGTACTCTGCTTCTCCACGTCTGTTCTTAGATGTCCACTAATCCAAGTTTGAATAACTACATATCGCAATCGCAAGAAGCGATATATATGGTCACTCCAACATAGATTTAGAGTTGAATATATTGGTATTTCCATATTTGCTTTTTTCGCCCATATTAAATTAATATATGAACTTGATTTTCCTTATTTTTAACCCCCACCCCACACATATTTTAGAATGAAGAAAATAATGCTCATTCGTTTGTCAATCTTTTGATCATACTATCAATTAGTTGGATCTGCGCAATGAAATTAAATTCGATATTTTAATTTCTTAAAATACTTTTAATTTCTATTTGTGAAACCTTCTTAAATCCGTTAAGATGTTTTTAAATTTAGATGAGAATAATTTTTACGAATGCTATGATGAACACACGAGGAGACAAATATTAGTAACTATTATTCTATGTACGGAAATTTATGAAGAGTGTTTAAAAGGAATGTACATAAATCAAGAATTATAAGAATCATGAAACGTTGAAGGAAAGATGAATCTTGAACACATCGTCCAGGCTTACACGTTCCCGACATATAGGACACTTGTCTTGTTCTTTATGAATGAGAATTTTAAAGTAATTATAAATTTCGAAGACACTTTCATATTGTTAGGGAAACTAAAAAACAAATCATATAAAATGTTTAGAACTTTGAACTAAAATAAACAATGAATGCTAATAACCATGAACTGATTATTTCAAAATTGAATAATTCAAGATTCGTCCTGGTTTGATATCAAGCAATAATGAACTTGAATCACATAAATAAAAATAACATACCTTTGCAGATTTATCTGAAGATCGAAAATGATGTATGAGGATCTTCAGATATTTTTTTTTTTTTTTTGGTGAAGTTCATTATATTATATAATAAGTAAGTACATCATCGTACAGGCCTCAATGACCGACCGCACACAATCAAATCAAAAATTATGTATGAGGATCTTCAGATATTTCTGCTAGTTCCACCTGTGTGCTGCTCCTTGGTAGGATTTGAAAATTGTGTAGCTGGTTGTTTAAATAGTTCACTAAAGGAATGAGGTGATTACATGGCAAAATCTGAAATTTATTATTGTAATATAATAATTAATATAGTTACAATGTACATTAATAATAAGCTCAATATAGTCAATGTTATTTGACCATTAATTGTTAGAGAGATGAATTTCTTATACATTTTTCTTTATAAAAAGTAATTAATGTAATAAAGTTAACTTTCTACTTTTTTAGTCCATAATCTTTAACTATTTTTATTTGACAAATGTTGATGAAATAAGCTGATGATAAGTGTAGAATGAGCAAAGGTGAATTAGCAAAAGTGATTGTTAGTATTATATATTTTTATTTGTAGAAACGGAAGAAAATTACATGAATAATTTGAATGATTTATCACAACACATTTATACCAGCAATGAAAAGTCGTTTATAATGCCAAAACAACAACAATGTACATAACTTACGAATTATATAAATCATAAAACGTTGAAAGAAAGACGAATCTTAAACGTCGTAGCTTAGGCTTAATGTTTCCGATGAGGTCATGGTTTCGATCTTCTATATATTCACCAATTGAGGTCATGGTTTCGATCCTCTAGACCGGAAATATTCGTCAAGCTACAATGTCTTGTCTCATAATTAGTTATTGGAGGTAGAGCTGAAAGTTTGGGCGTAAGCCCGCCCGGCCCGAAAAAAAGTGGGCTTAGGCCTAAAAATATTCAGTATGAAACATGAGCGGGCCTCTTGGCCCGGCCCAACAGGCCCGGCGGGCCAGCGGGCTGCTGGCCAAATAAGGCCCGCCCGCCCTTTTGTATATTTTTAATTTTATTTATATATAAATATTTTATAAAATTTAATTTTATAATTAAAAAATATATTTGTGTATATAATTTTTTTTTTTAAATTATGTAAGGTATAAATTATAATAAATATTGAGTATTTACATGCCCACTAGAGCATCGGCCCGTCCAGTCCTTTTCGGGCCGGGCCGGACCAGCCCGACCCAATTTTCAGTTTTAATTGGAGGTACATATCCAAGCCGAGCTCTATAACATAAATATATATATATAATATATATATATATATATATATATATAGGTGCTCACGCAAAGTGCTCACATAAGGTGAGCACCTTGCGTGAGCACCTGTTGATTTGGTACTGATTCATGCCATATCAACGTGACACATCAACATCAGAGGTGATGTGATATTATTTGACACATACTAGGTGCAATTTATCGACACATCTGATGCTGATGTGGCATGTTGACGTGACACATATCAGTATTACAAACCGAGTGCGACATAAGGCGTCAACATGCCACATCAGCATCAGATGTGTCGATAAATTGCACCTAGTATGTGTCAAATAATATCACATCACCTCTGATGTTGATGTGGCACGTTGATATGGCATGAATCAGTACCAAATCAACAGGTGCTCACGCAAAGTGCTCAAATAAGGTGAGCACCATAAAATTCCTCTATATATATATTATAAATATTGTGAGTTAGTTAGTGGATGCCCATTTAATGCAATACCCATACTATCATTTAATATTTAGCGTATAAATAGTAGGTGTATTCATCGTTCATTGTATAACAATATTGAAAAGTTCTCTCTCTCTTTAGGTTTATTCTCTTAATATATTTATGTCAATATAATAATAGTAATATATTTAATACTTATAATAATAATTAACGTTTTATATATTATAAAATAAATATTTTATAACACGTTATCAGCACGACCGCTCTCCGCCGTCGACACCAACCTCCGTCGAAGATCTTATTCGGTATAGTGAAGATATAATAATTCTATTTCGTATATATAATTATAATATATGATAAATATATAACTAAGTGCTGTGACCGAGTGATTTCGCGGAATATCGTCATTTCAAGTGACGAGAGGTCCAGATTTCGATTCCCAGTGGTAGCACGTTGATTTTTTTTAACGATTTGGGTCGAACTATCGCCCAATTACTATATTTAACTGGGTCGAATTATCGCCCAATTACTATATTTAACTATGTCGGATTATCGCCCAATTACTATATTTAACTTGGGTCGAATTATCTCCCAATAACTATAATCAATCTGGGTCGGATTACCGCCTAAATTTATTTAATTATTTATTTACGATATTATGGTTATTAAAGATATGAATAATGATTTATTTATGTTACCTGATTATGTTATTTTTCAAATCATAGAATCTTGTCGTTTTATACAAAGATGGACCTTCTGCTTCTTACGTTATTTACAGTGATCCTTGCTGCTATGTGGATAATATTTTTCCCAAGGCTTTTAAAATATGATGATTAATTGTAATTTTCCTTTGGTGTTTTAATCACTAAATATATTTTACATTTTGTAATTGAAGGATGTCGCTCTATCTGATGTTTAATCTGTTGGTTATGATTATTTTTACAGCGACGCTTATCTGGATGTGGATCTTGTTTTTCATACGAACTTTTTCAAAGGAAGATTAATTATAAGTTGTTTTCTTTCAATGATCTATGTTTTTAATTATCGTAATGATTTTATATGTCATGATATGTTTAACTCAAATTTATGCCCTCAATATTTTTATACACTAGTTTAGAACTGTTCAAACCTTATATGATTCATTGCGTTTTATCTTTTGATTATATCACTTTATCGTGAAGAAATAAATAAGAATATTCTGATCTATTTTGAGATATAAGAAAGGGTGAAAACTTCGACCGAACGATTGTACGATATTCTCTGAAGTGAATATACTCGCAAACAATACAGTGATCGTGAATCCTATATTTCGTGACGATAAATAAAATTTCCCCCGAAGTGGAAAAGGTGAAATAAATGAGAAAGATATATTGAGCAAATATATTATTGAAAGTGAAATTATCGTAAGACTATTCGGTCTCTACTTGCACCAAAAGATCCCGTTGATCTTTATAAAGAGCAATTAAAGCAAAGTGAAGATGAAATAAATTTCTCTCAAGATCGCAATATTTCATAAAAAAAAATGGTGCTGGATCTGATACTCATTTAAATATTGTGGAATTTCTAAATCAAATAAAGGATTGATCAATCGTGATAAAATTTTATTTATGTATTACTAATGCCTTATATTCATTTTTATCTATACAGAAATACGATTTTATTATGTTTCATTAATAATCATTTGTATGCGTTTATTAAAGATATTTATTTTATATGTTTCTTAAGGATATTTATACAATGGACATCGGAATGTGCAAAGGAGAATTATGTCTTGCAGACTGTGCAACAACTAATACGATTTTGAAAAATGAGAAATATTTCGATCAGATTGATCTGAAAAAAGCCAGTGTTATTACTATATCGGGTATCACAAATATAATTGAAGGCTCCGAAAGAGCTAATATTTGACTGCCCAGAGGGACAAGGCTGAAAATTGAAAATGTCTTATATTCTCCTAAGTCTCAAAGAAATTTATTAAGCTTTAAAGATGTTCGATATAACGGATATCACGTTGAGACTGCAGAAAAATGAGATATCGAATATTTGCACATTACAAAAGTTAGTTCGAATGGTAAACAAATTGTGGAAACATTACCATCTTTTGACTCTGGGCTATATTACACATATATTAAAATGATTGAATCATATGCTATCGTAAACCAGAAGTTTACTGACGACAGTACATTTATTGTTTGACATGACCGGTTGGGCCATCACGGTACAATTATGATGCAGAAAATAATTGAAACTTCACGTGGACATTTAATGAAGAACCAGATGATTCTTCAATCTAATGAATTATCATGTGTCGCTTGCTCGAAAGGAAGGGAAGTTAATTATTCGGCCATCACCAGTGAAAATAAAAAATGAATCGATAGTATTTCTGGAGCGGATCCAAGGTGATATTTGTGGGTCGATACATCCATCATGTGGACCATTTAGATACTTTATGGTATTGATCGATGCATGAACTAGATGGTCTCATGTATGTTTGTTATCAACACGCAATGTAGCCCTTGCAAGATTGCTTGCTCAGTTGATTCGATTAAGAGCACATTTTCCAGATTACCCCATAAAGAAAATACGTCTTGATAACGCTGGTGAATTCACTTCCAAGGCGTTTAATGATTATTGCATGTCTATTGGAATTGATGTTGAGCACACTGTACCACATGTTCATACGCAAAACGGTCTTGCGGAATCGTTGATCAAACGTCTGCAATTAATTGCAAGACCATTATTGATGAAGTCGAAACTTCCCTCGTCTTGTTGGGGACATGCTATCATGATGTCTTCCCGATACAAATGGTTTATGGTCAGGAACCAAATATTTCCCATCTGAGAATTTTTGGATGTGCAGTATATGTTCCAATTGCTCCACCACAACGAACTAAGATGGGACCTCAAAGGAGGTTGGGAATATATGTCAGATTTGAATCTCCATCGATAATAAAATATTTAGAACCTTTAACTGGAGATTTATTTACGGCTAGATTTACCGACTGTTATTTCGATGAATCGAATTTTCCGACATTAGGGGGAGACAAAATTCTGTCTTGGACTTCAAATTGAATATTTGAAGAATGGAATATTTCTACATCAAGAAACGTATACGAAAAGGGTATTGAAAAGATTTTACATGGATAAAGCTCATCCATTGAATACTCCAATGATCGTTCGATCTTTAGACGTGAATAAAGATCCGTTCAGACCACGCGATAATGATGAAGAATTACTTGGTCCTGAAATGCCATATCTTAGTGCTATCGGAGCACTAATGTATCTTACGAGTCATACGCGACCTGATATAGCATTCGCAGTAAATCTATTGGCAAGATATAGTTCTTCGCCGACTCGTAGACATTGGAATGGAGTTAAACGAATTTTTCGATACCTTCAAGGAACAACTGATATGGGATTATTCTATTCAAATGAATCAAAGACAGATTTAATTGGGTATGCAGATGCTGGATTTTTATCCGATCCACATAATGCTCGATCACAGACTGGTTATTTATTCAAATATGGCGAAACTGCTATTTCATGGCGTTCAATTAAACAAAGTTTAACTGCCACTTCGTCCAATCACGCTGAAATATTAGCGATTCATGAAGCAAGCCGAGAATGCATTTGGTTGCGATCGATAATAAAACATATACGACAAACTTGTGAGTTATTGTCAGAAGAGTTACTCCCGACAATCTTATATGAAGATAATGCGGCATGCATCGCTCAATTAAAGGAAGGGTACATCAAAGGTGATAGAACCAAACATATATCCCCCAAATTCTTCTATACGCATGATCTTCAGAAGACTGGTGAAATTGACGTACAACAAGTCCGCTCAAGTGACAACCTTGCAGATCTATTCACTAAAGCACTTCCCCCAAGGACGTTTGAAAAGCTTGTTTGTTTAATGTGACTTTGAAAGCTCAGAGATCTCGAGTGATGTCTACATCAGGGGGAGATAATATATGCTGCACTTAGAAAATAGTTATTATGCATGCCAAAAAAAAGAAAATAGTTACAATGACAAGGTCATTTAAATTTCGTTTAGTGCTGCAAATATTGAGTTAACCATAGGTAATATAAATCCTTTTTTTTTTTTGGGCAAAGGAGAATTCATTAATCATAAATCAGAAAGTACCAGATTAGCCATCTCTTGTGAAGGCGCGGAACATCCCTCCGCATCATAACCAAGATGCTTGGCTAAGAAATGCGCAACGGTATTACATGATCTACCAACATGATTAAATACGATAGACTTAAAATATCTTGAGATCACGAGGCAATCCTCTAACACACCTCCAATCGACGATGAGTCCGAGGATGCGACCTGAAGTTTATGAACAACACTCTGACAGTCGCTCTCAATGTGTAACTCGTTCCAGCCTCGATCTCGTGCAAAAAGGAGTGCCTCACGAATAGCCATACACTCAATAGCTTATGGCCCGAATATACCTGTAAACATCTTTGTTTTCCATGCGAGGCACTTTCCATCATGATCCCGCACAACAATACCAATAGATGAACTACCTCTATTCGCATGTAAAGCACCATCAGTATTAATCTTAACGGAGTCAAAGGATGGCTTAACCCATTTTGCTTTGGTACATGGCTGCCGAACAGCAGGTTTGAGAGGGCTCGAGGGAGTTTCTATCGCTTCCATAATCGCCCTATCATCATGTATATGATAACCCTCCATCACCCATTTACATTTATTCCGTATACGCCATACGGTCCAACATAGTGTTGAGAACATATCAAAATTGGCAGAAGGTAATCGATGGTGCACAATACGGACCCAAGACTCAGCATGCTCTACGAGATAGTGTTGTTTTAACGTGAAGAAAACTTGCAAAAGATAAACAGAACTCTTCATTCACTAAAAGCTACAGACTTTAAAGTTTAGACAAAACAAGTAACTACCCACTAACTTGATAATTCAAAAGTAGTAACTGACATATAAAAACTTTAACACGTGGACATTTCAGTCCTAAAACAACCTCTTAACACTCCTCCTTGTTTTAGGAGGCACAAACACCAAGTCTTGACCTCAGAAGCTCAAACTTGCAAACAGGCAATGGTTTGGTGAAAATATCTGCAATTTGATTTTCAGTTTTGCAGTATACAAGAATGACGTCCCCACGTTTCTGTACTTCCCTTAGAAAGAATAGCTTGATATTAAAATGCTTAGTCTTCCGATAAAATACTGGATTATGAGATATAGCTATAGCAGCTTGGTTGTCGACAAGAATCTCTGTTGTTTCCTTTTGCTCCAGCTTGATATCAAGTAAAATATTCCTCAACCAAAGTGCTTGATTAACAGTGGTTGTGGCAGCAACGAACTCTGCTTCAGCAGTGGATTGAACGACTGTTTATTGTTTCTTCAAGCTCCATGAGAAAACACCAGAACCTAGAGTGAAACAGTAACCTGAAGTGCTCCTCATATCATCAATGGAACCTCCCCAATCACTGTCAGAAAAACCAACCAGCTTGAACTCTTTGCTCCTTTTAAATTTGACACCGAAGTCACTTGTGCCTTTGACATAACGAATCACTCTTTTAGCACCTTTGAGATGTAATTCGTTTGCACAATGCATGAATCGAGACAGAATGCTTACAGCATTCAAGATATTAGGCCTTGTTGCTGTTAAATACATTAAGCAACCAATCAAAATCCTGAAATATCCTTCATCAACTTTGTCAACAGCATCTTCTTTGCAAAGCTTTTCCTTTTGATTCATTGGAGTGCTTGTTGATTTGCATTCTTCCATATGAAACTTCTTCAGAATTTCTTTTGCATACTTTTTCTGGCAAATAAACACTTCATATTGCCCTTGCTTGATTTCCATGCCAAGAAAGTAAGCCATGAGTCCGAGATCCGTCATTTCAAACATCCTCATCATCTCTTGTTTGAAAATCTGAACATGATCTGTATTGTTTCCTGTAACTAGTAAGTCGTCAACATAGAGTGAAATAATAAGAACGTTACCATCATCACTCTTGATATACAAGGTTGCTTCTGATAAACTCTTTACAAAACCCAAGCTCAATAGATATTCATCAATTTTGCTATACCAAGCTCTTGGAGCTTGTTTCAAACCGTAAAGAGCTTTCTTGAGAAGATAGACTTTATCTCTTTCGCCTTCCTTTTCAAATCCCTGAGGCTGTTCAACATATATTTCCTCATGTAAAGTACCATTCAAAAAAGCTGATTTAACATCCAATTGGAACACTTTCCAGCCCTTTTGTGCAGCAATCGCCAGCAGCAATCTTATTGTATCCAATCTTGCAACAGGCGCAAAAGTGTCAGAGTAGTCAACACCAAATATTTGAGCATATCCTTTAACGACAAGTCTTGCTTTGTGTTTATTGACCAAGCCATCTGCATTAAGTTTTGTTCTAAACACCCACTTAACTCCAATCACTTTTCTTTCTTGATGTCTATCCACAAGTAACCACGTCTTGTTCTGCTCGATCATTGACATCTCCTCCTCCATTGTTGCGACCCATCTTTGATCTTGTTTTGCTTCTGTATAATCACCAGGTTCACATATAGAGATATTGCACCTTTCATAAATGTCTGAAAGCAACCTTGTTCCTCTTACTGGAACATCGTCTGTTTCGAAGTTATCTTCTTCTATACATGGTTTTGGAATATTTGGCCTTTGCTTTAACATAGTTTTCACATTTTTTTCTTCATCATTCCAGCTCCACTCTTCATCCTCTACAAAATGAACATCACGGCTGACCACAATATTTCCAGTCTGTGGCTGGAAAATTTTATAGGCCTTGATTACAACACTATAACCTATAAAGATCCCCGGAGTAGCTCTTTTATCAAACTTATCCCGTTTATTCTGTGGAACATAAGTGTAGCACAAACAACCAAATATTCTAAGAAATTTCAGTGATGGTTTATAACCATACCATGCCTCAAATGGAGTTTTATCCTTCACTGCTTTTGTAGGAAGTCTGTTTTGAAGAAATACAGCTGTATTTGCTGCTTCTGCCCAAAATTTCTTCGGCAAATTCTTCTCATGCAGCATGCATCTCGTCATCTCCATGATATATCTGTTTCTCCTCTCACTAACTCCGTTTTGTTGAGGTGTGTAAGGAGCTGTGAGTTGATGTTCAATGCCTGAATCTTCACAGATATTGTCAAATTCTGCTGAAGTGTACTCTTTACCATTATCTGATCTTATGCTTTGAATTTGACAGCCACTCTCATTTTCAACCCTTGTCTTGAACTTCCGAAAAACTTGAGCTACTTCTGATTTATATTTCAAGAAAAAAATCCAGCACATTCTGGTGAAGTCATCAACAAAGGCAATATAATATAGACAACCTTTCATAGAAGGCGTTTTTTGATGACCTACAACATCAGTGTGAATGAGCTGTAATTTGCGAGTGGCTCTCCAAGTTGATGTTGGAAATGGCTTCCGATTTTGTTTTCCATATTGACATGCTCTACAGCTTGAAAGTTCAGCACTAAGCTCGGGAACATCAAGAGCTAGCTCTTTTTCACTTAACTGTAGAAGCCCTTGATGATGATAATGCCCGACTCTCTTATGCCAAATCTGTGTTACATCTTCTTTAGCGAAAAGCTCTTACCTTTCATCTTTACTTTGAAGATATCTTGATTGGTCGCATCCTTAATCAAGCAATATTCATCTTCAAAAATAACTCGAAAACCTTTGTTTATAAGCTGGACAACACTCAACAGGTTCTGATCAATGTCAGGTACGAATAAAACATCTAGGATATGCTTTGTACATATACAACTTGCAATCGCAACTGTCCCCTTTCCTTTGACAGAGATGTAGTCTCCATTGCCAATTCTGACATTGGTAATGTTGGTTGGCTTCAAATCTCTAAACAATGACTTGTCATGAGTCATGTGGTTTGTGCAACCACTATCAATAAGCCAACTTTCTTTTGATTCACATCCCATGAAACATGTAGCCACAAATAGTTGATCCTCCTCCTCTTGATCAACAATTTTAGCCTCTTCACTTTGTTGCAGATTTTTGCCTCTGCAAATTATAGCTTCATGCCCCAGTTGGTTACATTTAGTGCACTTGGCGTCTGGTCTTCTCCAGCATTTGAAAGGAGGATGTCCCTTTTTGTTGCAATGCTGACATGGAGGATAATTTCCTTTCCTGACTCCTGTTTTGTTGTTGGCTGTAAATTCTCCAGTATGATTCTTCTTAAAAAACTTTTTTTTTTATTATTCCTCACATTTTCATGTTGTCTGGCTGGCAAGGCTCCTTCGACAACACTTTCTTGTCTCATTGCTCTTCTCTGCTCCTGTGCTTGAAGAGCATTGATGATTTCTACCAAAGTGATATGAGTCAGATCTTTAGTATTCTCTAATACTGAAATATATGCCTCAAATTTTTCAGGCATTGTTACAAGAATCTTTTCAACAATTCTTGAGTCTTCGAATGTAGAACCAAGTAATCTGATTCGGTTTGCAATCTCTAATAACCTGTCAGAGTACTCTTTAATTGATTCTGTCTCCCTCATCCTTTGCAACTCGAATTCTCGAATCAAGTTTAGCACACGCATTCCTTTGATTCTTGCATTTCCCTCATACTCTGTCCTCAGATAATTCCATATCTCATATGCTGATTTTAGAGTCATAATTCGAGTGAAGATGGTAGATGAGACTGCTGAGAATAAACAAGCCTTTGCTTTGGATTTCTGCGTCTTTTTCTCCTTGTGTGTTTTGATTTGCGCCACTGTAGGATTATTTGGAAGAGCAGGAATATCATTATTCTCTGCTACTGCTTCCCAAATATCCAAAGCCTCCATATACGCTTCCATACGAACTGCCCAAACTTGGTAGTTGTCTCCATCAAATACTGGTGGAGATAATGAGGAAACACTGGAACTTGCTTCAATATTCATGACACAACCACTTCACACACTTGCTCACAGATCCCTTAAGAAAAAAGCTCTGATACCAATTGTTGTTTTAACGTGAAGAAAACTTGCAGAAGATAAACAGAACTCCTCATTCACTAAAAGTTACAGACTTTAAAGTTTAGACAAAACAAGTAACTACCCACTAACTTGATAATTCAAAAGTAGTAACTGACATATAAAAACTTTAACACGTGGACATTTCAGTCCTAAAACAACTTCTTAACAGATAGGACTCTTCTTCCAAAAAGCTTTAACCAGTGGACGGGTGATAAAAGCATGCTCTATATTCCCGATTCCTCCTCCACACCGACTACAGTTTGAATGCCCCAAGCAATGTCGTTTGTATAAGTTAACGGCTGTCAGTAGGGAATCCAGACATAACCGCCACATAAACAAACGTATCCTCGGCGATGTGTTCAAATTCCAGATCACCTTCCATGATGGCGTCGAGGAAAACGAGGCTGATTCGTGATTCGCAATCTGCAGGGCTAAGTAATACGCACTTTTAACTGAATATTCCCCGATTTAGTATAGTGCCAAATGATACGATCTGGTAGCTCAACTGTCCTTGATGGGATACATAGAATATCCGTTGCGTCAGCAGGAAGTAACGACTGCACTAACATTACATTCCATTGGCTCGACTGAGATGAGCGGAGATCGGCTACCTTGCTGAAATGCTCAGTAAGGCGGGGAGCAGAGAGAGTCTTGAAACATCCATCTCGAGGAATCCACGGGTCATCCTATATACTGATTTTATGCCCATTGTCCACCTGCCATCGCAGTCCTTTCTTCATGATCGGCTTAGTTGCCCATATGCCTCGCCACGTTTGGGACGGATTGCTCCCGAGATTTGCTGCAAGAAAATCACAGTTAGTAAAGTAACGAGCTTTAAAGACGCGACTTACCAACAAATTCGGGTGATAAATGAAGCGCCACGATTGCTTAGCGAGCATTGCCAGGTTGAAGGAGGGTAAATCTCGAAAGCCTATGCCACCATCGTTCTTGGATTTGCATAATTTGTTCCAGGAAAGCCAGTGAATCCGGCTAGTTTTGGAATGTCGCCACCAAAATTTAGCTATTAAACTCTCTATTTCTTTTATCACCGAGCAAGGTAGCAAGAAACAACTCATCATGTATGTCGGAATAGCTTGAATCACTGATTTAATCAAGACATCTCGACCTGCCTGGGATAAAAAATTTTCGGACCATCCATTTACGCGCTTCCAAATACGATCTTTAATGTGAGTAAAAATCTCTCGTTTATTACGACCAATCGTAGTGGGGAGTCCGAGATACATATCATGACCCGAGGACTGGTGGACACCGAGGACTGACTGAAGGTGTGCCTTCCGTTGTTGATCCACATTTGGTGAAAAAGCCACAGATGATTTTTCAAAATTGATCTTCTGACCAGATACGCGTTCATAGACGTCGAGAATCGTTTTTATGCGAACCGTTGCCTCTGGGGTTACCCTACAAAAGATAACAGTATCATAAGCAAATAGCAAGTGTGATATCGACGGCGCTCCACTTGAAACCTTGACGCCTTGAACTTCCTGAGCTTCCTCCGCCTCTCGAAGTAGACCTGTGAACACTTCTGCACAAAAAAGAAACAAGTACGGAGAAAGTGGATCTCCTTAGCGAAGACCTCGCATAGGTGTTAGTCTACCAAAGCGTTGCCCATTAAGTGAAAAGGAATAAGAGACCGACGTAAGACATGACATAATCAAATTGACAAAAGTATGATTGAAGCCTAAGCGACATAGAACCTTTTCTAGGAAAGTCCACCCGACGCGATTGTAAGCTTTGCTCATGTCCAATTAAGTGCAGCATATCCTATCCTCCCCGACCGTTTATTTTTAATCGCATGATTAACTTCATACGCCAAGAGCACATTATTTGTAATAAGCCGACGGGGGATGAAAGCAGATTGCGTCGGGAAATGAGCTGATTCATAAAAGGTTTTAACCTATTCGCAATACATTTAGAGGCGATCTGATATGTGACGTTACCGAGACTTATAGGGCGAAACCTAGTAAGATTATCGGGATTACGACATTTTGGTATGAGGACGACATTAGTATCATGAAAATCATTCGAAGACACACCATTATTCAGAAAATCAAGAACACGTCGAGTAGTTTTGTTACCGACTATATCCCAATATTTCTGAAAGAAGAAAGGTGGAAAACCGTCGGGTCCGGGAGATTTAAATGGAGCCATGGAATCCAGAGCCGTCTTAACCTCGTCTGATGTGTAAGGGCGCATTAGATCATCATTCATCGCTTGGCTAACGCATGGTGAAGTAACTTGGATCACATCATTCATTTCACCAACCGAAGGGTGTTGAGAAGTGAATATCGAGTCAAAATAATCAACTATGATTCTTTCCATAATATGCTGATCTGTTTGCCATGCACCAGAATTATCCCTCAATCTAAGGACACGGTTCGCTTTCCGTCTACACGTAACCTGTCTATGAAAAAATGTAGTGTTGCGATCACCGTGTTTTAGCCATTCATTCTTTCTTCGTTGTTTCCAATAGATTTCTTCCTGGTTCTCAATATGATTTAGTTTAAGTCGAAGATCAGATTCCCTCTGACGAATAGCCGCCGTCGGCATCGAGCCCTGCAAATCCTTCAGTTGTTGCTCGATATCCTCTTTGGTTCGACGCAGCTGTCCGTAAAACGATCGACTCCACCTCTTCAATTTTACTCGGCTGCGCTGCATAGAGTCAAATACAGTATCTACGGATGGCGATGTCGAGTAATGCCAGCATTGTCGGATAATATCTTTGCATTGCTCTTCAGAAGCCCATTTCGCTTCAAACCGAAAAGGGCGTGGATGATGCTGGACATGGTTATGCAGAGGGCTCGGAGTAACTAGAACAGCATGATGATCCGAGTGAATCGTTCGTAAGTTATGGACCTGCGTATCATGAAACATTCTCTCCCAGCTCGCGTTAGCACATGCACGGTCGATGCTTTCAAATATTGTGTGCGGGTGGATCTTGCGATTATTCCACGTAAACTTATCACCAACGCAACCCAAATCTCTAAGTTCACATGCGTCCAGGGTAGCACGAAAGGCTTGAATCTGAGCCTGTCGACGAGTGCGACCACCATGTTTCTCTGCGTGACGTAGAATTTCGTTGAAATATCCCATACATACCCATGCCCCGCTATCTGGTTCCCTTAGTCGTCGCATTAATTCCCAACTATGTGCTCGTTCGGATATTCTCGGATCTCCATAGATATGTAACTGAAGGAAAGTTTCAGTATAATTGTTCTTTATTTTTCATATTTCAATGATTTTCTAATTTATCTCTTTTGACTTTTTTGTTCTCCACTTTTTCTCTAACTATCGTATGAAACCGTCGCAAAACCGGGATTTATAATTTTTTTGTGAAATAATCTAATCTCGTGCCTTTACGATCGGCTCGTGTCAACAAGATCTCCTCTCCCTCGAGTTCCTTACTGCCACGATAAGCCTCTCGCGCCGTTGACTTGTTTTGAAAGCGGAAACAAACAAAGCACCGATATAATAAAGTGGACCGTCGGAGTAGCTCCCCGACTAGCCGTTAACTATATTACCACCAAATAAAGTTACAAAAGAGAAAACTCAAACCCGCTGAATCGAATACGTCTCGGCCATCTTTCGCTCACTCGAAAACTAGAAGAAAGAATAGGACTCAAACTACCAATCCAAACTACAAAGTTATCCCCTAAGTCCACTCTGGGATCTTAATCACTCACTCGAATCAATCTCGCTTGTGAAACCTATCCAATGGGATCCCTATTGCTCTCAGTACGTTGAAAACACTCGAACTCTCTTTTCTCTCAGAGAATTCTACTTGTGATGGCTTGTTTTTATGCTCTGAATGTGGTGTCCTTTTTGCAGCACGAAAATGCGAATAGAGAGCTGGGAATGGAATCATAATATTTCATAATTTATCTGAAGCTCACGCATTACCGATTGAATTTCTTCCCGATGTTAAGTCGGAAGAGATCCCATCTGCCTTTTGGATTTCCGATCTATCAGAGCATAAAGCGATTCGGTCTGTGGACGTTTGAACAGAGCAATCAATCGATGATATATCTCCACCATCTTCTATTGCTTTCTGATAAGTAAGATCCGTTGATATTCTATGTCTTTGCTCCCTTAAGTTGCGTTTGGTACGAGGATTTCGATTGGGAAAAGAAAAGGAAAGGTGTGAGAGTACAACGGTCGAAGCTCAAAGTATTATTATTCATTGCGCTAACTTAGTTTTCCGTCGTACTTTCCTCACACGAATTCTGCATACCAAACGCATTCTTAGGGTCTACACCAAAACCATGTGAGTTTCACATGTTTTCTTCTTCTTTCCTGGCATTTATTTATACGTAGTAACTAAATGCGTGCATGACTTTTCTTCTCTATCTTTCATTTACATTCGAGTGCAAAACGCTGATAACATTTTTAGAATGGTTTCTTACCTATAGGTTCTTTTGACAATGCCGTATGTGGAGATACAATACATGACATGCCAGCCAAAATTTGACGTTGGCTATACATGAAAAGAATCGTAGAGGAAAGTCATACGTCAAAAAGTTCTCGATCGAAATTTTGCCGCATGTTACGAACTTACTTTCCGTCGAAATATATTTCGACGTCATGTCGATAAAAATATATCAGAAAAAAAAACTGACGGGAATTTCAACCGACTTTTCGATCGAAAAACCCATCGGAAAAATACATAATCGACGGATTTGACCAACAACCTTTTGTTTATTTAGTGATACTTCAATAATTGTTGATAAGGTGCCCAAAATGACACAAATTTATTTCGTAATTTCATAATAATGATACGCAAACTTCGGACAGTTATCATAGATAGGTTAATCTTTCAAAAACGAATATTTAGAATCGAGAAGCGTCATCCCGCAATAAATTACGGCATCAATGATCAATCAAGATCCGACAAAAGAATTTCAGACAACAGCTACAACTCTATGTATCAATCTAAAACATGTAAACAGATACACACAATAATTTGCATCGAGAATTTTTTTTTTCTTTAAACAAACACTATTACAGCTTAGAAATGCTCCTTCGAGCGAGGCATTATCGCCCCACGACTTATACAAACAAGAGATTGACCGCTGGCTGATCGATAATCAATGCAACGGTTTGAGATGGAACACTTGGCATGCAGACTTGAACGATTTCTTATTTGCAGCCTGTTCAAACTTCTTCGCAGCAGATTCATTCTCTTCTAAGCTTGTTTGGATGAAAAATTTAATCCACCAAGTCGAGCTTCTCATTTTCGCCTATACACATGAAGGGTCCAAATACGATTGAGAGATTAATGTCGACATATTCTTTCATGCATTATTCGCTGAAAATACGATTGAGAAATTAACGTCCTAACTGAAGATTTTGTTAAATGATTGTCCACTACGATATCTTCCTATCAATGTGCGTGATAATTTAGTAAATGCAAAAGCGAATGGCTGATCAAAGAAGTAGAGAAATCAATTTCTTACAGGGCGTCCGAACTTGGACAGCTCAGCAACTTTAGCTCTCTGATGACCGGGGTAAACTAGAATATCAAGAATTGCAAAAGCACACAGTAAGCCTAAGATATTCAGAAATTAGAAGAAAGATATTCACATGCTAAGATGCAACACAACTAAAACAGATATAATGATGTCAATGGAAATGAACTCAAACAGTCTCTTATAAGTTATACGGATCCAACTTTTCTTTCCGCTAGATTCCAAAGAATAAAGAATCTTCATGCCCCAAACACATACCAGATAATATGACCAAACCATCAGAAGCAACCCGTGCCAGTTCAGGAACAGTTTTGTTGAGATACTTTGGTGAAAGGTAATCCAAAGCATCGGACACTATGACAAGGGAGAAAGACTTGGGCCTGTAAGGGAGTGGGAATTTGATATCAGCCACACGCACGACGCCTTTGTGCACAAGACTCTTGCAATTTGCATCAGTATCGTCCAACTCATAAGGCTCTACACCCCAAGCTTCAGTGTCCTCTTCCTTTAGAAGTTGTGAGACCACTGAGCATGTTTCGGGTCCCACATGCAAGACTTTTTGCATGCTGTCGCCGTATGCTTTCTTGAGTAAGGGTATTAGTCTTTGAGCTTCCAGTGTACACGAAACACCACCTGCATGCATAACATTGGATTGCACTAACAGTGACACTGATTGTGTTTATAACAAATATAAGAAAAAGGTGTGCAGACTCGGGATAAAACTACTAGTGACCAATCAGCCCCAGAACTAACAAAACATTTAAAAGGGAGAACAGAAATAGCAGCGCGTTTAGATACTAACCATCGAGTCTATTTAGAGCGGATATGTCATTCTTGCCACCTGTCAGGAGAGTTTTAACTCAGATCACTCAGCAACAAGAAACTTGACTTGAAAAAGTTTCCATCGAAATCGTTTATAAAAAAGAATACAATTAAATATTAGTTTCAAATTCATGATTTTTTTCATTAAGATTTTTTAAGGGGAAAAATGGGGGAAATGGGAATACAGAGAAAGTAAATAGTTTGATCAATATCTATTTTTGCGCATCTGCATTAGTTTGAGCATAACTTATCAAGAACAGACCTGAATTATGATAGAGATAACCCACTATCAGAAGTGCACCCTGAAAGTTTGAGAGAATTACCAATCAGATCTATATCCAGTACTTAGAATTGTGTCAATAAAATCATAGGACGCACAGAAATGTGCAGCATAATAGTTCAGCATTTGGCATGACGTTATGTCTTCAAAGACATAAATGGTCATGAGAGAACACAAAAAAAGGCACGTTCGTCATTACGTAGATGCATATTGTTTTCCATGTTGAAGAGTATGAGATAGAAGCTTAATTGAATTACCACCACAAAAAGTCCTATGGATAACAGAGGAGACGGACGAGACTTGGGATGCAATACACCTGCGAATGGAAGTCCCGCACTATCTGCAAACCGACGAGAAGTATTGGGTCTTCTTGACATTGTTTTACAGTTACAACAACCTGCTGATTGAAAGCGAATGTCATCGGATTAAGAATTACAAATTTGAATTGCAAAAACAAAAACCCAGTAATAACTAACTATTCATAATAATCCATCAACCACATGCTTTTTTATGATGCCAAAGCCTGTGAGCAGTGTGATAGCACACGAATGCTCAAAGCTGCAAAAACACTGCCAGCTAGATACATACTATCACTCACAAACAAAAAAATTCAGCAAAATTATACACATGGATATGTTTATGATGATGCATCAATGAAGCATGACCGCGACCAATAACAAAGAAAGCGAATCAAATCTGCCCAAGATTTGCCATATTTATACCACCAATCTCAATATCAAATACACCGCAAAGACAACATATACAACAAAAGATCAGCTAAATCAAGCACTCAAATCATACGATTCCGCAAAATCAACTTGACATCAATCAACAGACCTCAAATTCAGCAAGAGCAGGCAATTACAGGGCGAATTCACCGCGAAACAAGTAACAACAAACAAATCCATTATCACATACGAACTCATACATGGGGCAGAACAATGTTAGCATGGAAGAAGAATGTCAGACGGACATCATTTTTTTTACCTAATTTACGAAATCTAAAATAGGAAATGCCAGAACTCTACGTGGGATCTAGATCTGCTCGTATCGTATGATGAGCTGAGAAAAAGCGCTGTCTTTATTTTTTGTAGAGAGTGGCTTTTATTCTTTTATTGCTATTTGCTATATGCGATTACCTCTGTATTGAGAGCGATCGTGCTTGGCTTGGACTTGATTTACATCACTCTCATTTTTCTTTTCCTTTCAATGTTTATTAATGTAACTAGGTGTCCCACGTGCAATGAACGGGACTATTTTATCATCAAATTCAAATAAAATTATTGGAATGCAGTATTATTAACGGGTCGCAATTATAAGCAAAATAAAGTAATTAAATATATGAAATTTAAGTACAGTGAGACTGACATTCGTCAACAACAGTCATATATCAAATTCAGCTAAAACTACTGTAACAATTGTACAACATGATATTACTTACAGTCCTACTAATATATAATACAACAGTCGGTCAATAAAGTAATCTACAATATTTATATTCACAATAGTTTTACAAAGATATAATACAATGCAATACCAACGAATAAACACAAGTGTGATGCCCATGCAATGCACGAGGACTATTTTTCCATCACAATCGCACAAAAATGAACTCGAAAACATATGCACTATACTCAGTCTTACATCAATTCGAACTTTTGGAAACAAACACTATCAACAATATCAAGACAATGTAATATGACAGTGACACTCCATCAATAATGCAGTCGTACAAATTCAGAGTCTGGAAAAATGTATCACCATGCAGTCGTGTATAAAAGCTTGTACAAATTCGAAGTCAGGAAAAATGTATCACCATGTTCAGTCGTGCATCAAGCAGTCATACAAAATAAAAGCTCATTCACAGATTTACATTTTAGCCATAAAAAAATTGAGGTTAGAGATATGTGGCACGGTTTAATCAACAAATTATTTATGAATATTATTAACTCTACTTATTACCATCGCAGTAATACATTATGAACTTTATTGCTCGTAGCTTTATAGTCGGCACGGAGTGTTAGTTTACATGGCACGACAACAGTGGGTGGAAGTTGAGTGTCTAAAATCTCCTGAGGTGATGATCATGGAGAGTCATTATATATTGATACATAAATATGTAACCATGTCATAGACCTCATGTACAAAACAAATAGCCACATACAAATACTATATCACACATGCACGAATGCTTAATTTCTTGAATGCGCATACTACTCAAGTTACTATTATCTTTGTAAGCTAAGCTCGGCTCTCAATTACTTTAGTTGCAATAAAATAAGAACGATAAACCGTTTCATTTGAAACACTCGTGCATGGTATGGTATTTAATACCGAAGCATTGATTATTAAATCACTACCCCTGCTCATTGGACCCTTTGAACCGACACCTATAAGTACATCCATTGAATTACATATATATCTTACTATTTTATTATTGAAGAGGCCCTCATAGAAACCGTCATGGTGTGTCATTATTAGCCAATCACTTTTTTTTTTAAATTAATAATTAAGAAAAAAAAGTTCATATACTTTATAAAAACCACCCACCCTCTTATCCCATAACATGCTTCTTCTTACAATAATACTTAATGTGGTAATAACTAACTATTAATTAATTTATAATAAAAATTGAATTCACAATAATAATTAAACTCTTAACTTATCTAAAATAAAATCAAATTCACAATAATATTCTAAAATTTAATTTAAAAAAATAAATTTATATTTATAGTTATTATTATAATTAATTTTTTTTAATTGCACAGGCAATTGACTGTGCGAAATTACTAGTATATATATATTCATCCCACGTAAGTCAACTAAAAGAGTACGTAAAATGAATAAAGCAACTCACACGCAGCGTGGCTTGCATTTTCGAGTTCTTAAGAGGAGGAAATACAAGTGTGACTTATGTTGAATCAGCAAATGTAGAAAACTCCAGCTTTTGAGGTTGATCCCTAATATGTCTAACAGAAAAAGACACTTACAAATCAGAAACACTGCATAAATGTAAGAATATAAGACTGTCGGAATGAATCTCATCGTCCCGATGGGTGAGGACGACAGTGTCACGGCAACTATCTTCATTCTAAATCAAAAATATCAATTCCGAAATTGTCAATGGCAAACCATCATTTATTTCTTAGTCTTATAGTTGTTACTGCATTATTACAATCTTGCAACCTTACAAGATTAAGGAATGTTTATGTTGTATCTAATGTGTTTTACTTAACATTACTTTCTTCAAGTACTACACTTGCAACAAGAAAATGCCGGGAACAATAAGGCACGAAGAACACGATGCGAAAATCTTTGCTTCATGGTGATCATAATAATGACCTATAGTACACAAAATTGAGTTCACATCTTTGTTAATAATAGTCATCATTGGTGCAGCTACACAGTCGTACAACAATAGAAGAATTAAAAAGTCTTATCAATATATAATACATCAGTCAGTCAATCAATTAGTTGTACCATTTATATGTTACCAATGGACGTACAACATTAACGTTGCTAATATTCGTACCAAAAACAGTCGGCGTGCCAAGCAATCGTACAATATTTACATTACTAAGAGTCTTACCAATATATAGTGTAATGTGAACAAATTTAAGGGGGAATTATTAAAAAGCAAAGAGACGTTGGATATAGATTTTTAATATCATATACATCCCAATTTCCAAACAAACACTAAAATCCACACTCATAAGTTATCTATTGCAAGATTGTAAAACTGCACTATTGTAATACTGTAGTAATAACTATAACACTGTAAGACAATAGAACTGTAAGACTACAGTAATGACTGTAGAACTATCAAAATGTAAGACTGCAGTAACACGACCGTAGAACTGTAAGACTACATTAATAACGCTTGTAACACTACAAAAATGTAAGAGCGTATGACTATCAGAACAAATCTTATCTTTTCGCTAGGTGATGACGATGCTGTCACGACAACCATCTTCAACTTAAAAATTGTCAATGAAAAACCATCATTGATTTAATAACAAATGTCTACTATGTTAAACATTTTCCCCGATGATGAGGACGAAGATGTTGTGTTCTATTTATAAGTACAGAGCAGTAAAAACTATGATTAATAGTACGACTGTTTAGGTGCCTATAGATATTGATATCCATCAATATAAACGTACATTGAACACACAACATTAATAGTACGACTGTTTAGGTGTCTATAGATATCAAGATCCATCAATGGTAAATACAATGCATAGATATATTAGAACGTATATAGATACATGGCATTTCAAAGATGCCAAAATTCAGCTGGCATACATTGTTTTCAAATATTATTTACTAATACTTTAAGGAACATTTTCTATCTCTTCTTGTAACAAACATCACCACTAACCACACGCTTATCGTTCGTCAACTCGACTTTTGTCACATCACCCACCTTCTAGTATGCTACACCAGTGATGAATGCTATGCTTGTCCGCCAGTACACCAAGGATGAGGTATTCGATGCACTTAAAGGTATGTCCCCCCTCAAATCGCCAGGCCCAGATGGTTTCCCCCCTATATTTTATCAAAATTATTGGGACATAGTCGGGTATATTTCCTGAAAACGAGTCATCGACTTGTTTAATAAGAGTATGCCAGACCCGTCGATGCATAACACAAATGTTATTCTTATCCCGAAGTGTGACAATCATGAACATTTATCTCAATTCGGCCCTATAAGTATGTGTAACGTTATATATTGGATAGCGTCAAAGTGTGTTATACTAACAAGCTCAAATCCATCATGGATTCGTTGATCCCTTATCACCTTATTTCTTTCTTTTCTGTTCGGAAGCTGAAAATAAGGGCGACATTATAGGCATTTCTGTCAGAACAAATGCGCCCACAATCACACACCTGCTCTTTGCTGACGCTACGACCATTATACTGTCATGCGTTTACTTCAGCCGTGGCTGCGATCAAACGGGTGCTGAACATGTATGGCCTTGTTTCGGGACAGATTGTTAATTTCAGCATGTCATCGGCCGTCTTTTCACCGAGCGTTGATGATGACTGTGAGAGGGCGATACTTGACATTTCCCAAGCAACATGCAGCGATGAGTTGCTTCATGCTTCCAAAGCATCTACTTGAGGACATCCTCCAAATGATCATCAAACACTATTGGTGGAGCGGGTCAGACAGAAACAAAATTCATCGGCGTCCAAAAATTCACACCTTGGCAGATTCGAGGGTTAATGAGTTACATATGAGGGATTCAGATCGTCGGAATTCTCAGCTTCAGCAAACGATTTATTGCTAAGGATGGTCAATTCTCTCAGTCAAGTCGGCATACAAGGTAATTATTGAAGGGGATTGCGCTTCGGTAATTACTAAGCTTGCCCAAGGAGAGGATAGATCAGCTAATATTGGCGGTATTCTTAGCGATTGCTTATCATTTTGTCCCTCCGTTTACTTTTTCTTTAGTCATGCGCACATCAGATGTAACAATATTGCTCATTATCTTGCCAAATCGTTGGGTTTCGAAGCTCTCCTTCCCAAAAATGAAAGAAAGAATGTAGCCATATTTGGGGAAAAAGAGTAGTACACAAAGCATCAGTTAAGAGAAGAACAGTCAAAGTCATCTGTATCTTTACAAAGAATGCCGACTTTTGTTTTCAGCAAAATTTGAACCACACATCTAAGCACTCTATGTATTATCAGAGATAATGGGGATTTTCTTTACGAGTTAAAAGCGAACCTTTCTATGACCGAAAAAAGAATCGGTCAGACAACCTGAAATGAGCTATATACCACCCGAGCCATTTGAATCTGCGTAATGAAGCTCACGGCCAGAATGAGACGACTTGTGACTTCTCGGGTTTTTGGGAGAAGCCATGTAAGATTCACTCGAACCAGAGCTGTTATACGTCGATGAAGTATGAAGGCCATGACTTGGGCAGGCCAGTTGTGTCATTACTCACGCTGTAGCCTCTCCTCTCTACTGATTCGGCTTCAAGTGGTAGTTCATCGAGAGTCTAGAGAGATAGAAGAGTTAAGGTGCATGGCACTTAATTTTTCACGCATAGAATATTATCAGCTATTAACTGAATGTGCCAACTAATCTTTCCTTAATCAAATCAACAACCCTAGCAAATGTTGAGTAAACATCATTTTACTATCATTTTCTTACCCGAAAAGCTTGTTGTAGGACTCGGAGTGTTTCTTTGGTGCGCTTCCTCTTCGCAGCTACCTCATCTGGTTCCTGCAGCATCTTTCCCATCAAGTCGTCTCTGCAGCAAAGTAAGAAAGTTGGTCATTTTTATTTGATATGTAAGAAGAAGATACCAACACTACACAGTCAAGATGGTAGATGATCATAGACTGTATGATTAACATAACACAAAACAATGGAGCGTAGAGTTATAAGGTTTGAGTACAGAAAACTCCATCAGAGCACAATCTATACTCTTTACAATTAATATGCAATGAGAAGTGTGCACAAAATCTGGTTTCTCTCCCTGTTATTGCCACTTACTACACGAGTTCGATAAATGCAAATTGCTTTCGTAAGAAAGTCCTATTTCTCCCATTTTAGTACCAGCCAGCAATATTTATTCTACCGTCTCTCCCTGAATGTACAGTGTAGAGGAGTCTTTTATATTGCGCATACCTGTAAAGAGTTTTAATGAAAACATTATGCAGTTCCCGCTTGGTGTGGTTTACCTGTGAAAAGTTGGAAGAAAATGAATGAATTAGTCACACGAAAGTAGTAGAGAACATTAAGCTAAAATTGGTTTCAGAATAAGCTCGTGTGTGGACCCATTGCAGACATAGCAGAAAGTGACTAATGTGGTTATCATATAAATAGCAGAAGGAACTCAAATGTTTGATATCGGTTAATTATGATGATCCAAAGGCCTCGATAAGGATTGTAATCATTAACTCATTACATTCAAATCTTAAAGTGAAATATTCAAGCATGAAAAGGTGAAAGCAAATGATTTTGCAAACATAATAGGGAAATTTCAAAACTAAAAATTTATTACCAGAAAATGCATAATAGCCTTTGGTACAGAATCCTCTATGTTCTTCCGTACGATGTCATAATATGACCTTAACAACATCTTCGTAACAGTGATCCCAAGAGCTTCTTGATCTGAACAACTCTCCGATGGTCTCAAAACACTGGGGGGCTTTTGCCAGGAAGAAAATAAATATTCACCATCTATTAAGTTAGATCCAAACAATTAACTTGTTTTGCCATTTATGAACACTGATCAAAAGTATTTTAATACCTCTCTTAAATGAATCATTGAAATACCCTGCTCCATGCTCTGCAAAGGTTCGTTCAACAACATACTACCTGGGTTTTCTTTAACAGATGGGCGGGTATCATGAAGTCTGAAGATTGAAGATATTCCCCAACTTGAACCCGCATTGCGCCCTGCTGAATGTTGTCGCAGATTAGGAAATGTTAGTGCGAGAAAATTCTCTTCAACCTGAATATTTTAGTTGCTGAAAGCATTCATATTGTAATGGATTATATTCTGTTCCACAAAGTAACTTCACACAGTTTTATTTTCTCACAACTAGCAACTTTCATCTACGCTTGCTCCATTATGCCTAAGTAACCACGCTTACTATGATCCCCATTGCTTCAATTATGAAAACCATTTGCAAAGATAAAACAATTGTGTAGAATATAATCAAATTTGTCACAGTTGTAGTGCAGGATACTGCAAGCAAGTATTTTGCATGAAAACCAAGCAGTAGAAGTCTGACACGCTACCAGCAGGTGCAGTTTTCTCAGCATCAAGAACAGTTCGAACACTCTTTTCCCACAGATGGAACATAGAAAAAATTTCTTGTTAGTATGAATAACAGACATTTTTATTGTGCAGCAAGTGGAATCAAATTTGAATGGTAATCGAAACTTACTTGCTCCGGAACAACTCCATTAACCTGTCGTGCAAGTATGGCCCGGGATTTGGCAGATATTTCTGAGTTTGGAGATTTATCTGAATCTCCTTCATCCTGTAATTATAAAGACACCAAAGAGTAATGAGCAACTTATTTAATAGATGATTGATGCGATACAAAGGCTAGGCCATTCACCTTTGGCCTCGTGATCGATGCAGAAATCCTAGATGACTTTATCTGCTGTGACGCCATCTCCACAGCTTTACTTCCGCCGACGAAATTCGGATGGGAAGTGTTTATGTAATCCATCTACAGAGCACGAAGAAAAGTCATTCGTGATTGCAATTGACTGAAACAGACAAATCTTTAATGTTAATATAGGCAAATGAACTAAATTGATTCAAAGAATACTGGAGAAATTAACCCAGCTTGCAACTCAAAAAGGGCCTACAGGGACCATGGTGATTTGAAAAAAAAAAAGATCGAAAATTAAACTGCCAAGAAATGATGTCAAACTTCTCCATTTCAGACTCCAGCATTTATCAAATTACATACCTCCATTTCAATGATATGGCCTATCATTGTCTCAGATGGTTCTAGACCTTCCCGCAGAAAATTTCCAATGACCTCATCCATGCATTTACGGAGGACTGGAAATCGTTGCAGCTCATTTACCATGCAACGATGGCTCATCTAAAAGAACTATCAGGTTAAGATCCATAAAAGAAAAGATGATAGCCCATTTGAAGAAATGTGGATGATGTGCCCCAAGTGCGTACCTTGATTAACTCATCATATATAAATCTAGCGCACTGGAGACTCGGATCCAACAAACGTGCTATCTGTCTTCTAACAAGAACTTCAAATGGGACCTGAAAGTTTGCATTTGTTGGTGTGATGTGCATACGTTAACCCTAGAACATAAGACTTCCGAATTTCTAAGAACAAATACATGATGCGTGCAGTAAGACTTACTTCTGGGACAAATAAGGCTGATCTGGGACCAGTAGCATTTTGAATAGCAGTTCGAATGTCATCATCAGTTAAACCCTCACATGGATCAACATCCTGCCAAAAACAGAAGTTCTCCACATTAATCGGAGTGGTTCTATCTGTGCTGATGGGATAATTGAGATAGTTCATGTGACGCATATAAGATAAGAATCAAAGTGTGCTTTCGAATAAAATGAAACAAGAGACATGGGAAAGAAAACTTTAATAGCTGACAATCTATCACAAGCAAACAACGCCAAACGCCTACTCATAGATGGACGAATAGAAGACTATTGAATCTTTGCAACATCACACAGAAATTAACTTGGTATTTTAATATCTCCATGACATTTCATGCATCGTCATCTCATAGAAAAAGAACTAAATAACTAATTCGGAAAAGTAAATAGTGGTATTTAAATCACATAGAAAAACAACTAAATAACTAATTCAGAAAATTAAATAGCAGTATAATTTAAAAAACCGTGCCAATCTAACGAGATTTTTCTAATATGGGAAAGAAGAGCTCTATATAATAAACTAAATGCAAACTAACCTCCAAGCTTTCTACATAAATATTTTGGAAAATGTAATGGATTCTTGCTCCACCAGACAGCTCAGATGTGGACATTTCCTCATTTTTACCTTCTATCATCGAAGAGAATGCTGTTTGCAAGAAGAGATATCAGAATTTGAAAGCAACAAACAATTAGGATGCCTCTACGTTGAAAATAATAACAATAATGTAGAGGTGGATCATTTCAAACCCTCTTGGTCTGTCTGTCTAAATCCACTCTTTACAGAATGGGCAAAAAATAGTCATGATCAAACGCTAACAAACTCGATTAAAAAAAGGGAAATTAGTAATTAGGTATGTTATTTTGCATAAAAAGCTGCATAAACTTTTCATACTTCATATATGATGTGGGGATAACAACTGTCATGCGTCAAATATGACACATGAGGTTAGTAGTGCAAACCAGAATAAACAAAGACAACCAGTTAATTATATAGGTCTCATTACCAATTTATTTGCTTATATAAATATAAACATATATTTCTCTTTTCATTATCGACGTGCACGAGCCATGCATCATGCTATTAACACTACGCTCTGACTGGACAAAAACAGTATGAACACACACCTTCTGAGTATTTCGAAAGAATGTTGAGGAGAAGTGCTCCTTGGCCATCCTGTTAATCACATCCATTTAAGAACCAGTAATCAAATTAGTCTATGCTGAAAGATTAAGACATGGGCACTAATACCCTGACCAGTCTGGAAAAAAGGGATATTTCAAATCTCAACAAGAGTTAAAGATATAATGTTGCACCTTTGATTCAGTGATCTCTCCATAGCTAGCATGCTCCTTTGCGACAGAAACCAGAGCAGCACTAACCCGTGACTTCAACCCCGGAAGAACATTCTTAATGTGTTGTACCAGAATCTGCGTGTAAGAAAGATTTATTATTATACAGCTAAACTTACGAAAAAAGCCAATCGTAATTATATTTAAGAGAAAATGTGTTCCTAAAGAATCAAGGGATCAAGGGAAACAACCACACCAGATTCAACTTTTCTATATAACAAAAAAGCATTGAGGAGTCCACTCTCTGGGGCAGGGGTGATTTACCTGATTCAACTTCTTAGCTAACTGTGGAACTCCACAACGGTCTGCAAGATCACGGTATACCTACAAATAAAGGCATTAGATCGTCAAATCAGCACAAGGAGAACAACAAATATTACTCAATGTCACATATAAAGGACATACAGGCCGACTGCGAAAAAACTTCTCTTCCTCTACAAGGGCATCCTTGACGCTTTTGTTATTTAGAATGTCCTGTTTAATTAGCATCAATATAACTGTAAGTAATAATTGCGGTCAAAAGATATATCATCAGTATTAAAATTGATTCTTTTACCTCTAAAAAATACTTTCCAGAAATTCGTAACTTCTTTTTCATAAGATAACAAAACTATGCAATGTATGATCTCATAATCGGAAATTTATTGAGTATTAATTGAGCCATAAATAGACAGATTTCTTTGTAAACAAGAAATGACAGGATAAAGCAACAAAAGATATCGACGAGAGTTGAGACACCACCTCGATCCAGACAAAAAGATCAGTAAACAGTAGAAAAAGATAGTGAACATGTCAATTTAAAAAATTTGCAAAAATTATTTCCCTGCACTCAAAGTCCAGCAAACAGTAGAAATTCACATTGTTCATTTGTCAAAACAATAATATTTACCTGTTGACTTCGATTAACAACACCAACATAACCAAGCCGAAGAGGAATCACTTTACCAAGCAACAAATTGCGAGCATCTGTACCCCTATCCATGATATCCAGCTAAAGGAGCCACGAAAAATGCAAAGCACTAAAGCAGTAACACCACAAAAAGAAAACTAAAGGAAAGTGCAAAAAAGAAAAGAACTCTGATACAGAAGTAAAGCTCACCTTTGTAATCACACCGATTGTTCTATAACCTGCAATTAGAAACATACCAATATGAGCTTTCGATCCATAATCCATCTTTGAACTATTGCCAAAAATCAATGGAAAATGACTTCCATTTTGTAATAGTAAAAACAAAACCCACCATCCGGATCAGCATTTCCAGCCATCTGAAGAGCATCTGAGTTAGCCAAATCAGCATTCCCAGGCGTGACAGCCAATATTAGGCAACTAGGAACCTTAATATATGACATGATCATTGTCCGAATACGCCCTTCAATATCAGTTGGCTGATCACCAACGGGAACTTTTGTTAATCCGGGCAGATCCACGAGGGTAATGTCAAGAACATTGGGTGAGTAAATCTTCAATCGTATTGGCTTTTCTGAAACACCTTTGTTTCCTCCTGCTTCTCTCTCCGTTTCAGCCTAGAAAACAATCCATATAGACAAGTATCACAAAAAAAAAACAATTCACATTGCACAGAAGTTTTAGAAAATAACATAAAAGAGAAAAAAAAAACACTCAGAAAGTTAAAACCCGACATCAATCCTTACTATAATCTGTCTTGCTGTGCATAGAACTATGTTAGAATTTTCACGTGACCACTCTTCAGTCTTAAGGCAGGTGCACACTGATGGCGAGTCACACTCTCAACTCAAAGCTAACATAATTACCAATTTGATTCACTAAACTGACTTTCAGTAACATCAATTAAGCAACTATAGTGTAGCTCACGGATCTACCAAGCTAAATAGACGGCACAGAAATTGAAATACACTTGCAATACGATCGATGCATAACTTGAACGATATCGACATAAAACAAACTTCAATTGATAAATACTGGCCCACCATGATCAGAATATAGAGTTACACAGCAGATCGACACTAGAATACAATTCCAAACGCAGAAACCAAAACAGAAAAAGAAAAAGAAAAAGAAAGAAAAGAAAAGAAAACGACAGAACAAAACCTGTATCTCCCTTCTAATCCCACTAAAGTCGACAAACTTCCTATCGGGCAAGTGCAAGAACTCGCCCCATTCCTCCTCGGTTCCATCGGATTTACTCTTAATCTGGACGAGCTGCAAAACAAGAGGGCGGCGGGTGCATATGTCGTTGCCACGCGGAAGGAAGTCACGTCCGACGAGCGCCTCCAGCACGCTTGATTTTCCGCTGCTCTGGCTTCCGACGACGGCAACCTGAGGCAGTTCGATCGTCGATTGACTTCCTAATTGAGCAAAGATGTCCTGCAATTTATTAGCGATTGGTATCACCGAGCTTCCAAGATGCGCGGCCGATGACGTCGGCGATTGATCTTCAGCCATTCCTGGGGTTTTGGGAGTGGGCGGTGGGTAGTCTTCAGTGATTTTTTGAATTGCGAAATGAAAATTGTGGGTTGTGCTTTGTTTTCTTGTCGCGTAGTTCAAGAAACTGGAAGTTATGACTTTATTATCTGCGCCGACAGAACAGAATACAAACTTATATATCTCTTTAACCGTTAGTTAATTATCCATAATTTTCATTTTGCAAAATTATAAATTGATTATATCGATTTTATTATGAAATTAATAATGTGGATGTTTTAAATAATAATATTAGTTAAATGATTGATGATTTGAAAGTATTGTATTAAATGTTGATGAGATGATAAGATGGTAAGATGAGGTGTTTAATTGAAAAGTTTGTATTTTAGTGTGAGGTATATAATTGTAATTAATGTGATTAGTTGTAATAGTGAATTATTAGTAGTATAAATAGGTGATAAGAGATCATTGTAAAACACACAAAGTATTGAAATACTTAATCTCTCTAATCGCTTTCTCTTTATTATTATAAGCTATATTATCGTTATAATCTTAATATAAGTATAATTATAATAAAATAATCTTAATTTAATATTAATCACAATTAATATTTTTATAATAGATTTAGATTTTTTATTAATTGCAAAAAATTCATAATTTTCACTAGTACTTTATGCGTGATCGATGTGTGTGCTAAATATATCAATATATATATATATAATATAACTGTAATTTAAAATATTTAATAGATGTAATTATAATTTAAAATTTAATTATATATTATTTGAAATTTGAAAAGTTAAATTGATTTTTAAAGATATAATTATAATAAAATTTAAATTTTAAACAGATAGTTTTTTGAATTAAAATAAGGATAATATAGTAATTAACAACTGATTTAAAATTAAAATTGACACACCAAATCAGCTTCTATGAGGTCCTCACCAATAATAAAATAAAAAGATATCGCAAAATTTTAAAATTGATTATGGAATTTGAATCTAATCACTAAACATCCACCAAAAACCCCTCTCTACACAAATAAAATCTATATATAGAAAAAATCCTAATATATTTTTCTTCTCCCACCGGCTATCATAGATCTATTATCACCCATGGTTGTCGGCGGATCGGGTTGGAGATTTCATCATCTATTTCATTCTCTTTCTCAATTTCCTTGTTTTTGATTTTATATTTTGTTTATTCTCTCGTAAAAGAGTTTTTCTTATAGTTTTCTTTCTCTCGTATGAGAGTATTTTTCTTTTATATAAGATTTTGCAATAGTCTTATAAAATAGATCTGAGAGATGAACATCGTATTGGCATTTGTGATTCAAATAAGTTATGGATCTTGATTGGATAATTTAAAAAATGCTCGAAGAATGAATTGCAACTAACGATATTATTTGACAAAGAGATTGCAATTGATGAGATAGTATATCTATCTTTTTTGTTGTTACTTCATAGTTTTCATCAGTTTTATTTATTCCATTATAAAATTTTTGTTCACTTGATATTATGGTATAAAATTATCGTTTTTCTAAAAAAAACGATTATATGATTTGATTTTTCAATATTTGAAAAAATATGTCACTAACTTCCAAATAAATTTAATTTTCATTTTTTAAAAAAAAAAATAAAAATAAAATCAGCAGCTACATTAAAGAGCAATATTCACGTTCATATGATGATAATATATGATTCCCGACATTTCGATTTTATATATTTAATGACTTATTTGGCAATTATCAGATATAGCTCAAAATTGAGAATAAGTCGACATAGTGACACATATTTATAATTTTATCATTTTTATTTATTTATGTATATGGTGATTAAAAATTTGGGACAATACACTTCTTAATCCCCGATAATTCTATATTACACGTCTATCAATTCCTTCACTTTGGTTGAATCCCTTATCTATAAGTCTTGCCTTATATCTTTCTACACTACCATCTGAATTATATTTTATTCTAAACCCCCACTTGCAACCTATACATTTTCTATTCTTAGGTAGATCAATTACTTCCCAAGTATCATTCTCAACTAAAACATGGCTAACTTCCATTCTTTTATTTAAATAGCTTCCTATACATATCCTAAAACAGACATTATTCTAATAAAGGAAAAACAAGTCAGATTTTAAAATGAGCAAACATCAGAGGTAAGGAGTTTTATGCTTATACATTAAGTTGAAGGTACAGTCAAAATCATTAAGATAAGCTGGAGTTTTAATCCTTCTTCTTGGTCTTTCTTGATTAGAGACGCCAATGTTGATCAGAGCCTTTTTTTTTTTTTGTTGAATCCATGAGCGGTTAATCGAGCCTTATATTTCTCAATCACTTTTGAGTTTTCCTTTAAACATCAATTCGCATCCTAAAGGTTTGCACCACTTTGGGAGATCTACTAGCCCCTAAGTGTGATTTTGCATGATGGACTCAGTTTAGATACTTATAGTTTATTTTCAGAACGGAGCTTCTGGACTCGACATGCTTCTTGCAATGTCTAGGGTTCGTCGTCCACCATATACGTCAGAAAGTCGGGTCCAAATAATTTGACCACTTTCTGTCTTTTGCTTTGCCTCAGTCTCCTATTTTCTTGATGAGAACTTTCGATGGCATCATAAGTTCGTTTTCCAGAACTTATCTCTTTTATTTCCTTATTTGGAAATATATTTCGAATGCAACATTTCTCCATTCTATTATCATCCCAGCATTCATATCAAGGATTTCCGACTTGTGCACCAAAAATCTGTATGTATTATTGTTGTTTGCATATCTGATGAAAATGCAGTCAATAGTTTTGGGTCATATCTTAACCTGCTTGGTTTTGTTACTTCGACTTTTGCTAGGCACCCACGGCTTGAGATCCCCCGTTCCACAATTATGTTACAATCTATGTTTCATTCCCCAAATACTGACACCTATTAAATCGTGTGACTCATAAATTTTCTTTTTATTTTTTTCGATATTCATAAGTATAATTTTTTTGATAAATTTTAAAATATGGAACATGGATTGGAACATGATTGTGGAACAAATGATCTCAAGCGGCGGCGGCACCTACACACTTCAAGGTAATTGTAGGGCAATTCCTCTCTTTCCATAATTGTGTTCCACATGATTTAACATGTGTCAGTATAAAATGAAAATTTATGAGCCACATGATTTAACGTGTGTCAATATTTGAAGAATGAAACATAGATTGGAACAGCTTGAGATCCTCTATTCCACAATTATGTTACAATCTATCTTCAATTCCCCAAATACTGACACCTGTTAAATCGTGTAGCTCAGAAATTTTCTTTTTATTTTTTTAATTCTTTTTTAACTTTTTTTATTACATATTCCACCAAATTATAAAATCATCATTATTTCATGTGATTTATATGATAAAAATAAATAAACATAATCTAATTTATTGTTTGTTTCATGATGTTCAGATTAATATTCATATCTTATATTTTTCGATATTCATCAGAATAATTTTTGTAATAAATTTTAAAATATAGATTGGAACATAATTGTGATCTTGCCTTTTTATTTTAGTGGAGAGAAGTGTTTGTTTATTTATTTTTATCGATTTTGGAATTAATTATGTAATCTGGTACCATTTATTCATAATTAATAAATCATCCTAGCTATTGTCTATAAAATACTTTCTTCATCTGTCATCAGTTCATATATACCCACTTTGGTCTCTTGACAAATCATTCTTACAATCAGCAAATGGCTGTCCTAAAATATCACCAAGAAATCAAAGTGAAAGTCCCAGCTAAGAGGATGTTCAAGGCTTTGGTGACAGAAACAGTCGACCTCTTGCCCAAAATTATGCCTAACGCAGTTAAGAGCATTGATATTCTTGAAGGGGCTGGCATTGCTGTTGGAACTGTGAGGCAAGGTTTGTCTTTCTTTGATATTATTATTCTTATTTTGAGGAAAAAAAAACCCCTATTCAAATAAAATATATTCGGGCTTGCAGGCTGCATGAAGCACAGAATCGACGAGCTCGACGTCGAAAAGTTCACATCGAAGTACACTCTGATCGAAGGAGACGTGCCCAGCGCGATAGAGTCGGTTCAATACGACCAAAAGTACGAAGATACCCTAGACGGTGGCTGCGTGATTAAGATTGCAAGAGAATTTCGAGTTAAGGAAGGCGTTGTGATCAACGAAGAGGAAGTGAAGGATGGAGAGAAGAACGCTCATGCAATCTACGTCCAAGTTGAAGAGTACCTTCTCGCTCATCCCGATGTGTGTGCCTAATTAAATTTCAATTGTCATTATATATTTTGAAATTAATAATATGATCTCTTCGTGTATAGAAAGAGTGATAATTTACTGAATAAATGTTGTTGGATTTGAGTTCTGGTACGAGTTTACGAAGATTGCTTTCACGATGTTTTATTTTTCTCGAAACGATAGTTTAATTTATAAATAAAGATGCAGAGCTAAGTAGCCCGGGAAAGCCCTTGGATGTAATCGAACATCCAGTAGGGAATAAAATCCTCATCAAGAAAGAAATGTACCCCACACTACAAAGAAAAACGAAAAAAAAAAAAGACCGAAAGAAAGCAATATTCAAAGTCCTGACAAAAAGAACTAAAGAACATATTTACAGATCAGCCTAACATTCTGTAAAAACGAGCTTAGTAGTCATGAACATGATGGTTTGAGATTATGTAATTTAATCATATGCTTCAACTATGTTTCTTCCATTAATAATTGTCTGAAAATTCTCATTCTCAAGCAAAAATAAAAACTTACACATTAAAGTATAATGTATCTTGTCTATCATGCGCAAACCTGAGTTTTGAAGACCCGAAAAAACCTGATGGTTCGAACCGTTAAACCCCAAACCGAGTAAAAATCTGATTTGGTACCTTCATTGTAAAATATCCACTTCACTATATTAATTTTATTATGTTAATCTAAATTACTTTAGTATTTTTAAATCCATTCTTTTACTCCGATTTTACTCATATTGGTTAAAATATTAAATCTTAAATCAATAAATTTTTCGAATAAGTTGGAACTCGATTTCAAAACCTTGGCGCTAACATCACATAACAGTTAATAAATGTTCTCAATACTTGTCAACATCTCATAATAACTTTCAATATAAATTATTTAAATGTTCTCAATAAATCTTCATAAATCTATAATTCTATGAGATTGTACTTTTCTTTTTACAAATAATAATAATAATAATAATAATAATAATAGTGCGCATACCTAATTTATAAAATTGTTTTACTCAAATTTGTTTTCATTTCTGGTTGAAGGTAATCATTTATTCAAGTCAAGAAGATTTATTACTGACGATGCTTCATCGAGATCAATCAACATTACTAAAGATGTTTGTACAATAAAATAAATTTCATTTTATTAGTAATGTTATATTTGCATATTATAATTCAGTTGCTTAACAGTTTGTTTATTTATTTATAATTTGAGCTTTTTAGCAAGGAGGACTCCGAATATTACGCCATGCATGAAAATAACAATCGTCGTGAATGGAAGGAACTTATTAGTAATGATATTACGTGTTTTGAGGTAACAAAGTGAACATCATATCGAACGTATAGCATTGATAGAAGGATGGAATTTGAGTGATATAAGCAATAAATTCATTATTTTGATAAATTACTATAAAATAAATAAATCAACTCATTTATTTTACACAAACATTTATTTTCTCAATGTATTAGAGAGATATACAGGAACGAAAAAGCATGGACGAGACTAATTTATTTCGGTAACACATAATTGATCACGTAATGTCATGATATATAGTTATCTTAATGAAAGAACTAACAATATCCATTTGTTTTGTCATCAGATAAAATAAGGTCTAAGGACGACAGAGACATTCAATTGGTAATAAAATTACGAATATTTTTAATCATTTATCTTTATATGTATAACTTAATTTTTTTTTTTTTCATAATTTCAGTTTTACAGAGTTTGTATTCAATGTTGTCAATATAATGACGAAGGGGTAACTATAAAATTTCAGTCAGGTTTTGTACACGCCATGATTATTAATACACTATTTAGATTTATGCAATATTTTGTCTAAGTTGTTTAATATTTAGAAACATCTTGACAGAAGACTTTTCTGTGCTTTCAAATATAATTTTCATTTAAACTTAATATTATTTGTTGATTTTATCTTTAGTTAGATTCAAGTTTCGTTAGGTTTAAAATCGATGACTAATGAAATTGGATTGTTCATAATGATTGCGGAAACAAGTAAGCAAAGGCAAGGCGATGGGCCAAAGATTGCTATAAAAGGAGACATTTATATCACTTAGCCCATGGAGGCGTTTTTGTTTATCATATATTATATTACATTGGTCGAATGTTATTGATATTTGATTAGCCGCAAAAAATAAATAAACAAAATCGACAGTAAATTCTATTGGATTCCGTCGAGATTGACTGTCGAAATAAGCTTCGCTGACTTTAAAGTTCCATAAGAATTTCCGTCGATTTTATTTCGACGAATATTTTGACGCAAAAAACATTCGAAAATTTTAAAATTTAAAAAAGAAAAGAAAAAATCTATTTCGGAAATTCTCGACCGAATTCCCATTAGAAAATAGCAAAAAAAAAAAAAAAAAAAAATTAATTAAAAAAAAAAATGAAAATTGTTCATGGCCGGAACCCCTTGCAGCCAACTCTATGCTTCACTCCTCGCCCACCCACTTCTATGCTTCACCAAGAACATCATGGCTAACAATGCAAAAGGATATTCGATTTAGAAAACATCTTACTAATTGAGATTAACAAAAAAATGTATTTTTCTCTATTATTGTTTTCCACACTTTTAGTCAATACCAAAATATTTTATATAAGAAAGAAAAACAAAATAAATGCATGTTTCGTGAGCCAAAATTTTAGGAACCAATACGATATATTCGATAACACTCACAATAGTGACATGTTTTGATATAGAATAAGCACATTTTGGAGGACCATCTAATTGGTAAAATAGATATTATATAGGGATAATTTTAGGGTTAAACTTGAGATTTTTAGGAGAGAGTATTCACCAGGCAACTAACTACACTACATTCATCACGCTTCAATCGTTATTCTCACTTGCATGCACATCAATATATATACAGTAGTAGCTTTATGTAATCCAAAAGTCAAGACTACATTAGAGCCAATTTTTTCTTTTTCTTTTTCTTTATTTTTCTAAAAAAAAAGCAGAAAAACCACTTTAGTCAAATTAGTCTGCTAAGTGTTGTTTTCTCATTGCTCTTTGCGGCATTGAAAACGATTTACCACATCCGATCGAAGCATGCTGTAATAGTAATATATCTACACACACGCATGTTTATTATATTAGTATTATTTAGAAATACGATGCATGAATGAATTATTATTATATATATATATATAATATAATATAACATAAAGAAACATGATATGATGTACATGACGCTTGATTAGTCTTCGTGTCCAGCCAGTTATAAGCTTAGTGCTGTCCTAAAGGCAATCATGTTCTTCGCCTCATTTCCTCAAATAAGTCATTATGAGTTAATAAGAAAACACCCTATCATAATATAATTTTATTATTCCATACCGACATGGAAAAATTAACCAATTGCGCCGTATTTTCGACACCATTTTCGATGACGTGTCGAAATTCAACGATATTGGATTGTTATCTAAGTGGATAGGAAATAATAAAACATAAAAAAAAGAAAAGAAAAGAAAGTTCAATTGTGAAATATAAAATCTTCTCATTCAATGAGTTTTTTGTATCGCTTATATTGTAAAAATGGCACCTCTCGATTTTTAACTTGTTGTTCTTTAACGTGTGTATGATAAATGAATCAAGAAGTGTTAAAAAATGATATGCTCAAAGAAACTAATTCAAAACTGTTGAGAATGGTGAGCCAAAACTCTGGAAAATTGAGGCTTGAATGAATCAAACAATAGCTCAGAAGATCAAGGATTGAAAGAAATTGATTTCTGCTGAAGAAATATTTTCTAAGTCCTGAATACTCCATGTTTGATCTTGGACCGTCGGATCTAGCGGGAAAGATGATCAAGGGCTGTGACTAAAACTTATAAAATCGTTCTGGCGACTTTGTAAAAAGGAACGGAACAGACAATATCTTTGAATGAAAGTTGTTCTCTGTATTGATGAGTTGCTATCGTTATATACAACATAAACGCATAAATCAATTCCCTAATTACAGCTTACTATAACTCAAAGAATATTTACCATATTTACTATACAATAAATCACTAATTGATATACCATATATAGCATACCACTAATTACGCCAATACCCCCCCTCAAGTTGGAGTGTGAAGATTTCGAACACCCAACTTGCCAAGTAAAAATTCGAACTGAGCTTGACCTAATGCTTTAGTAAATATGTCAGCTAGTTGCAATCGCGTAGGCACATAGGTTGGAGAAACAAGTCCTTTGAGAATCTCGTCTCGAACAAAATGACAATCGATCTCAATGTGTTTCGTACGCTCATGAAACACCGGATTCGCAGCTATATGTAAAGCCGATTGACTGTCACAATGAAGACGAATCGGAGGCGGATGTGGAATACCAAGACATGACAACAAAGACTTCAACCATGTCAACTCACAAATAGTAGAAGCCATAGAGCGATATTCAGCCTCGGCGGACGAGCGAGAAACAGTTGGTTGTTTTTTCGTTTTCCAAGAAATAGGAGAATTACCCAAAGAAATAAACCAACCAGTCAGAGATCGAAGAGTCAACGGACAACTAGCCCAATCAGAGTCGCACCACGCATTAAGTTGTAAGTCACAGTCGGCACTAAAGAAAAGACCTTGTCCAGGATGATTCTTAAAAAACCGTACCACTCTGAGGGCGGCATTCCAATGAGAGTGTAACGGTTTCTGCATAAACTGGGCAAGAGTGTGGACGCTGTAAGATAACTCCGGTCTCGTAACAGTGAGATATATAAGACGGCCAACCAAACGACGATAACGATCCGGGTGAGACAAAGGCTCATCAGTGGCCAAAGCAAGTCGATGATTCTGTTCTAAAGGAAAAGCAGCAGGCTTAGAACCCAATAATCCTGCTTCGGAAATGATGTCCAAAGTGTACTTCCGCTGACACAGAAATAGACCAGAAGGATTACGAGCAACTTCAATACCAAGGAAGTACTTGAGAGCCCCCAAATCCTTCATGTGAAAACAACGACTCAAATAATCCTTGAACAACTGTATTGCATGGCCGTCGTTCCCAGATACAATTAGGTCATCCACATAAACCAAAACATGAAGCTGCACATTTCCACGATGAAAAGTAAAAAAAGAATAATCCGCATGCGACTGATGAAAACCATATCGTTGCAAAGCGCTAGTCAATTTAGCAAACCAACACCGAGGTGCTTGTTTCAGTCCATACAATGAACGCCGCAAACGACATACTTTACCCGGATATTGTGTAGAAAATCCAGGTGGCAACTGCATGTAAACTTCTTCATCCAAGTCACCATGCAGAAAAGCGTTGTGAACATCCATTTGACGAAGCTCCCAACGTCGAGCCGCAGCAACCGCCAAGAATGTACGAACAGTGACCATCTTGGCAACTGGAGCAAAAGTTTCATTATAATCAATACCTTCAACCTGTCTATTTCCCAAAATTACCAGCCGAGCTTTGTAGCGCTCAATGGACCCGTCAGAATAATACTTAATTTTAAAAACCCACTTACAACCAATAGACTTTTGCCACTAGGTAAGGAAGCGAGAGTCCAAGTACCATTAGCTTCCAAAGCTTGAATTTCCTGTTGCATGGCTTGACGCCAAAGTGGATCTTTCACAGCCTCGGCAAAGGTTCGAGGTTCAACACATGTAGCAACTGCTGCCAAAAAATGCCGATACGAGGACGAAAAAGAATCACACTTCACATAATTGCTTATAGGGTAAGGAGTACCTGAGGGGGGTAACGGAACAGGTGAACTGGGAGAGGGGCTAGTAACGCGAACAGTGTTGACAACATACCCTTGAAGACGAGTCGAAGGAACTTTGGTCCGACAACCACGACCAAGAGTCTCGACAACCACATCATTAGAAGGATCACCCCCCCGGTCCTCCGAGGGCAAAACAATGGCATCATGGACAGGAGATACAACTGAATCCGTAACGTCGACACAACCATCACCAAACATATCATTATCGTCATCCAACACTTCTTGCGATGGATCATGTAAAGTAGGAGTCGTAGAGCCAGTTTTCGGTGCAAGAAAAGGAAATTCATGTTCAAAAAACACCACGTCACGAGACACAAAAAATTCCTTCTTCTCAAGATCATACATACGCCAACCTTTTCGCCCGAAAGGATACCCAACAAACACAGATTTTCTACTACGACTCACAAATTTATCGCCATGACGATCTTGATTATGCACATAGCACAAGCACCCGAAAACACGAAGATGAACAAAAGACGGTGGTTTACCATAGAGAATTTCACACGGTGTTCTACCGTGCAAGATACGAGTGGGAGTACGGTTGATTAAATAGCAGGCCGTCAACACACACTCGCCCCAGAACTCAATAGGCAGATTGGCTTGGAAACGTAGAGCACGAGCAACGTTAAGAAGATGCCTATGCTTGCGCTCAACTCGCCCATTTTGTTGCGGAGTACCTACACACGATGTCTCATGCATAATGCCTTGTTCACGAAAATAAGGACGCATACAGGTGAACTCAGTGCCATTGTCACTACGAACCACCTTTACTAGTTTCCCAAACTGTCGTTTAATCAAGGCAAAGAAATTTTGTAGAGTAATAGATACCTCTTTCTTATCAATTAATAAGAAAACCCAAGTAGCTCGAGAAAAATCATCCACAATTGTTAGAAAATACCGAGCGCCAGAGAACGCTGGGGTGCGATATGGGCCCCATAAATCACAATGAACCAACTGAAATACCGAACGAGTATTAGTTTCACTGATAGGAAAACTATCTCTAGACTGCTTGGCCCGAAAACATATATCACAAGCTTTATTCAACGAATCACAACTTTTATTAGATGCAACATGAGGAAGTAATTTAACTACTTGAGAAGACGGATGTCCCATACGACGATGCCACAAATCAAAAGACTCAGAACTAACATCATTCACTGCCGCGATCGTTGCAACGTCCCGAAAAAATAAAGCCCCTCTCTCTGTTCACCCGCGCCAATCAGCGTCCTCGAATTTAGGTCATGTACAACACAATTATTGTGAGTAAAATACGCAGTGCAAGATGAGTCCTTGAGCAACTGAGACAGGCTAATCAGATGACATTCTAAGCCTGGAACGAAAAGAACATTTTCCAAAATAATTTTGCTGCTAAGAATCGCAACCCCAGATTTAGTAGCATTTATATGCTGCCCATTTGGAAGCCGCACAAGACAAGCATCGATATCCCGTACTTCCGTCAAAAAATTAAGCGAGCCCGTCATGTGCCGCGTCGCACCGCAATCATACATCCATTGGACAGAAAACCGCTTACCAGTCAAAGCCTCATTCGGGGCTGTTTTGGCGGAGTTCAACATCTCAACAAGAGTCTCCCACTGTTCTGCGCTTAAACCTGTCACAGCGGCACCGGATTCCCCCGATTCGTCCCGACCAGCCACCACAGCATGCGCGCGGGCAGCGTTGCCTCGCCCACGCCCAGTTCCGCCTCTTCCCGCCGAACCACGAGGACGATTTCCCCACCATTCAGGGTATCCGATACGATCAAAACATCCATCAAAGTCATGCCCTCCTCGGTTACAGTAAGTACAATGTCCCCCCTTTTTCACGTCCTGGTTCCGACGGTCCCGCACACCACCCGAACCTGTAACACCGGACGCACCACCATCGAATTTGGAAGTCACGTTCACAACGAAACTCATGACATCAGTCACTGCTTCCTTTCCACGAGCGACCGACTGCATACGTTCTTCCTGAAGCATGATAGAAAAGATTTTGTGCAAAGACGGGAGCGGGTCTTGCGCCAACACATTAGAACGAACAGTAGCATACATGTTATCATCCAGTCCAAGAAGAAATTGGTGAATTTTCTCCTCCTCCTTTTTCTTTTCTATAGCCACACCAAGATTACAAGCACACAGTCCACACGAGCACATCGGGAAGCGATCAAAATTAGCCAAGTCTTCCCACAATTTTTTCAGCTTATCAAAATATGCAGTCACACTCAACCCTTTCTGCGTACAACGAATTAATTCTCCCTTCAACTGCTGGATGCGAGGCCCGTTCTCCACAGAATATTGATCTTTGATGTCTCTCCAAAGATCAGCAGCTACTTCCATGTGCGCGATCGTCGAGCGAAGGGACGGCTCGATGGTGTTCATGATCCACGCCACAAGAAGAGAGTTGTTCGTCCACCAGTCTTCGAGATCCGGTGAATCATCACTAGGACGGAGAATTGTCCCATTTACAAATCCATATTTTTTCCTGGCACGTAGAGCAGTTCGTAACGAACGAACCACTCGTCATAGTTTTCACCCCTGAATTGAACTTGGGTGATCACAATTCCGGGATTGTCGTTTGCAGTGATGTCGTACGGCGAGATGGTTTTGCGCCGCACGAGATTATCACCATCGACTCCTCTGTTATTTTCATCCGCCATGGCTCTGATACCATGTAAAAAGGAACGGAACAGATAATATCTTTGAACGAAAGTTGTTCTCTGTATTGATGAGTTGCTATCGTTATATACAACATAAACGCATAAATCAATTCCCTAATTACAGCTTACTATAACTCAAAGAATATTTACCATATTTACTATACAATAAATCACTAATTGATATACCATATATAGCATACCACTAATTACGCCAATAGACTTTATAAGTGAAGTTGCGCGCTGTGCAAGTTTCAGAGCGTAAGGTACAAGCTCCTTCAAGCCTTGATCAGAAACAGTTACAACTGCTAAGTTCTTCTATAAATATCAGACTTTCTGTGTTGAAGTAGGCATGTTCTTGAGTTTGTAACTTTCTGTAGAGTGCGATTTAGCGAGTGGTGTAAACACGAAAGTTGTAGAGGGTGTGGCAAAGTCGTAAACCCTTCTTTCCGTTTGAATAGAAAAGACTTTGTTGGTCCGTGGACGTAGGACAAAGTTGAGGCCGAACCACGTAATTTTGAGTCTCTGTTTTCAATTTCTTTTGCTGTTTTCGCATTCGTTCGTAATCAAGATCATAGTTTTTGGATTGATCTTCACACTCACGTGAAAGAATATCAAGTTGCGGATCGATGGGTGCCAAAATCTCAACAATTGGTGCGGCGAAGCGTGGAACGACGCGTGACAAGAAGATGGCGGCAACTCGGTTCGAAATGGAGGTCTTCAATGGCCAGGGAGATTTTGGCCTTTGAAAGAAGAAGATGAAGGCCCTGCTCACCGAGAAGTGTCTTGCGGAGGCTCTCAAGCCTGAGGCCGAGATGGAACCAAAGGACATGACAGCTGCGACAAAGAAGAAGATGAGAGAAAGGGCATATTCAACCTTGATTCTATGCCTATCAGACCAAGTGCTGCGTAATGTGGCTAAAGAAGACACGGCAGAGGAGGTATGGAAGAAGCTAGACGCTCTTTACATGACCAAGTCCCTTGCCAAGAGACTCTATCTGAAGCATGCCCTTTATCGATACCAAATGCATGAAGATCAATCGTTGGAAGCGCAGATCGACAATTTCTCGAAGATGATCTTGGACTTAGAGAATGTTGGCGATGAATTGAAGGACGAGGATCAAGCATTGTTATTGCTATGTGCGCTGCCACCTAGCTATGATCACTTCAAAGAGGCCCTGATATATGGAAGGGAAAGGTTGAAGCTTGAGGATGTCTTGTCAGCCCTAAACTCAAAGCAGCTGAGCACAAAACAGAGCTAAGAAAGGAGGGAGGCTGCGGAGCTCTTTTATGCGCAGAAAAAGGAGAGTTCTTGGTCCAAGAAAGGGAAAGAAAAGAAGAACTCTGAGCCTAGAAATCCTGTGAAGTGCTGGCACTGCCAATGTGAGGGTCACATTCGTAGGAATTGCCCAAAGAGATCAAAGGATCATCCAAAGAAGAATCAAGAAAATGGGGCAGCAGATTTTGTGCAAGATAGGGTTGAATATGCTGAAGTCTTGACCGTTTTTGGGGAAGATTCGAAGCAAGAATGGATCCTTGACTCGGGGTGTTCATTCCATGTCACATGTAATAGAGAATGGCTGCAAGATTTCAAGAAAACAAGCGAAAAATCTGTCAAGTTGGGAGATGGAAAAAGCTGTAAGGTTCTTGGAGTAGGATCGATCCGTTTGAGGCTAAAGTCAGGGAACTTAGGTGTTCTAAGAGATGTTAGATATGTTCCTGAGTTGAGAAGGAACCTAATATCGATCGGAGCATTGGATGAAAGGGGTTTCATCACGAAAACAGCAGGTGGACAGATTGAAATTCTGAAGCACAGAAGGCTGGTTTTGTTAGGGTTTAAAAGGCACGGTATCTTCGTGCTCGAAGGCTGACTTGTCGAGGCGAGCAAGGGTAGAGATACTAGGAAGTGTGGGGAGTTGAACACTGTGCAAGAAGACCCACAGAAACCTCATCTTGAGGTGGAGAATGAGGCTGCAAAATATGAGGTTGAGGCAGTAATAGCAGAAAATTCAGATTCTGCTACAAGTGAATCTGATGATAATGGCTCTGATTTTGCACGTTCCGAGGATGAAATGGAGATGGTTTCAACTAGGGAAGGAAGCAGTAGCAATCCATGTTCGAAGTTTGCATCTATAGAAGAAGAAAAGGCAGAGGAGATGGATCAAACATCTGAAGAAATGCTGACAGAAACTTCAAGTGAATCTGCAAGTGATAATGCTTCGCTGGATGAAGATGAGGTATTTGCTGCAAGGAAGACCAAGAAGCTTGGATCGTGTTGCTGTAAATGGGTCTGCAAGAAGACTCATGAAGCTAGGAAAGTGAGAGATTCATCGAGATGGATGAAGAGAAACTCGAAAAGCCAAGTTGGCTCCAAGTGGAAACTTTCAATCTTGCTTGGAGCTGATAAGGCTTCATTCGAGGTTCGAAGCTGCTAAATGCAGGGTCGACCAACAAAGCTGATGTGGGAGCATTGAATCAAGGTGGAGCCTTGATTGGAAAAGTGCAGAAAATCAAAGATGATGCAGGTGGAAGTTTCAGAGCTGAAACTGGAAACTGAGATGGCTGGTTCTGCTATGATGTTCGAGCGATTGTAGCTTGCTCGTTTGGGCTGCTAAGGCGAAGCTTTGTGCTGGGAATGAGAGTCTTAGGCTCAAGGTGGAGATTGTCGAGAATGGTGAGCCAAAACTCTGGAAAATTGAGGCTTGAATGAATCAAACAATAGCTCAGAAGATCAAGGATTGAAAGAAATTGATTTCTGCTGAAGAAATATTTTCTAAGTCCTGAATACTCCATGTTTGATCTTGGACCGTCGGATCTAGCGGGAAAGATGATCAAGGGCTGTGATTAAAACTTATAAAATCATTCTGGCGACTTTATAAGTGAAGTTGCGCGCTGTGCAAGTTTCAGAGCGTAAGGTACAAGCTCCTTCAAGCCTTGATCAGAAACAGTTACAACTGCTAAGTTCTTCTATAAATATCAGACTTTCTGTGTTGAAGTAGGCATGTTCTTGAGTTTGTAACTTTCTGTAGAGTGCGATTTAGCGAGCGGTGTAAACACGAAAGTTGTAGAGAGTGTGGCAAAGTCGTAAACCCTTCTTTCCGTTTGAATAGAAAAGGCTTTGTTGGTCCGTGGACGTAGGCCAAAGTTGAGGCCGAACCACGTAATTCTGAGTCTCTGTTTTCAATTTCGTTTGCTGTTTTCGCATTCGTTCGTAATCAAGATCATAGTTTTTGGATTGATCTTCACACTCACGTGAAAGAACATCAAGTTGCGGATCGAGGGGTGCCGTTTTACAACAAAAACAATTCTTTCTTAACAAAATATACACGATCTAGCATAGATCAATTCAAAACACAACAAATAAACTCAAGAACCAACCGTAGAAGATAATACTTATCTGTGAAGGAATTTTGAAATGTTGCTTCGAGATCTAAGGGCTTAAACCAGGGATTAAATCATGAAGGCGACGTAATGTCGACTTCGTGTATGAGGAAGTGACGAAAAGAACGATGGGTGCTCAGATGAGAACAAAAACCCTAAAAACAATATTAGTAAGGCTGTGTTTTGAAAGTGAGTGAGCAAGAGCAAAAAATTAGGGTTTTTGAGGGAGATGAAAGTGGGCTAGCCCATAATTAAAAAAGACTCATCAAGGGTCAAAAAGGCCCAAAAAAGGATTCGTTCCAAGAACGTGTAAGTGGATCTTCTAAAGAAGAACGATCTTGATGATGATCGAACCTAAAAACAACAAATAAACCAGAAAATGAAAACACAGATAACCGTGGTTCGACATCGACTTTTAGGCCTACGTGCACGGACCAACATAGCCTTTAATTCAAAACAGAAAGAAGGGTTTACAAGACTGTCACACCCTCTACAACTTCCGTGTTTATAACTCTCTCTAATTCTCACTTAGTAGAAAGATACAAGCACTCAAAGATAGCTACTTGAACTCGAAAAATCTGCTATTTACAATAGAACAGACCCGTGCATCAATGGCTTGTACCGCTCGCATCAACGCTTTTACCTCGCGTGCGTTATAACTTATAAAAGTGTTAGGTCCGTTTTTAACATCCAACGATGAACTTGAGCATAGATCAATCGAAATTACCTTGAATCTAAATGCGCGTGGAAGCTTTTGGTATAATCTCGATCAACCTTAATTAATCACAAACTTTCTCTCCAATTAACCTCTTTCTCTCTCTACAATTCAACCCTAGCTTAGATAGTGATTAGAGAGAGTGTTTCTAGTGAGAGAAAGCTAAACTCAAGTTGTGTGTATTTTACACACACTTGCCCTATATATACCAATCAATATTGGTATATTTGCATTCTAGTCCCTAACTATACATATATTACAATTAAGTCCCTAGACAAAGATAACTTGATTATTGAACACTATAAAATACTTCCAACAATCTCCCCCTTAGTGTTCAATTATAATTGAAGCTTCGGTTGTCTTTGTCTCTCGAATCTTCAGTCTTCGTCATCAGTTGAACACAACAGAATAATTTCCAACAAAAAGCGTGAGACCGCTTTTATAAGTAATCATCTGAGCCGTTCGTTCTTCTTACCCGCCATATCTAACGTCCCGCATTTAAACTTCCATCTTCAAATCCCGGCCCTTAGATCGCGCGCTCTCAAGATCCGACGGCTGTGGTTTAATCTGAGGACGTAGATAATTTTCCCGCCCTTGAACTCGAGTTCTTCCAAGCTTGATCATCCGAGGCTTTTCCGATCATATTCCGGCCACATTCCAACGAGTTTGGACTCACAAACCTCAACAGCTTATGAGAGTCTTCCTTCTTTTTCAATTGGAGCTTTTCGATCTTTGAAAACCTAATGCTTACACCAGGTAAAGAGTGGACAATCGATGCAGCTTAAATACGATTGGTTATTTACTAAAATGCAACAACAAATATTTTGTAACGAGAGACAAACGAACTTATTCGATTCTTTTCGGACTTTCGCTTGAGTTTTAATGTGAAAATATGAAAGTTTTCGCTATATGAGAGAAAAAAGAAATGCTATGGAATTTTTATGATATAATCTGAGGTAGAACAAGTTGCTAAAAATGAAGAATGGTCATTTTTATTTATAGATAAGGGCTACAATTAGATTGATGACAACCTTTCTCTCCGACTGAACATAGGCATCTATGATGCCATTATTATTTTTTAAGTATTGTTTCCTCATACCTATTCAAGCGTTGGAATAATTCCCTTTCATCTCCATTTATTTATTTATTTTTTTTCCAATAATTCATTCACTTTTACATGGAATTGTTTACTGGAAAATATACGAATATAAACTCAGCATATGATGTCACATAGGGGTTCATTATTTGGGTGACCCGATTATCCACCCGAATTATTTTGAATTTGGCTTATTCGGTTCGGTTAATCGGATAAACAGGTGGTTAATTGGGTCACCCGAACTATTAAATGGGGGAAAGGTTCGGGTATCGGGTGGAGTAAAAAAATTCGGGGCTCACCCGAAACCCGAATAAGAGTTAATATAATTATATTTTAAATATATTTATTATATGAAGAGTAAAAAATTGATATCATCGCTCAAACGAACTTTACTCTCTCGCACAAACCAAATCGAACCGATTAACCCAAAAGTTATATATTTAATATAAAAAATATATAAAAAAAATTCGTTATATAATTATAATTAAAAATATACAAACTACAATATTTAATTGGTTTATCCGATAGCCAAACCATTAACCCGAGAACCGAATAACCCGAAAATCAAACCATTTAATTGGTTTTGGTTTGGTTTGCGGGTGGTTATCCTAAGGGCTCGTTTGTTATCAATGTAATTGGATTTGGTGGGTATAAGTTATTTGTGTATCCTATACATGGATTTTATTCATATATATGTTTGATACCTGTGTTTTAGTTATTTGGGTAATGATAGTATAGTGTTTGATATGTGTGTTTGATTTGGGTAAAGGATTTGTTAAATATACTTAAATGACATTTTTGCCCTTGAATTAAATAAAGCTCTGTGGTTAGAGTTCTTATATTGTTCGCTTTCAACAATTTCATCTGGCAAAACAAGAAATACAGAGCTAACGACGAAAAGGAGCAAACCCTAGTCTTTTGCTCCAACAAATATTTGGTCCAGTTGAGATAAAAGCAAGGAATCAATGGCAGTGAGGAGAATGATGAGAAAAAATCGAAGCGCTTATGGAGGCCAGACGAAGAGAAAGTTCTTATTATCGCATTGAAACAGATAGTCGAAGAAGGATGGAAAATAGAGAATGGATTTAGAGCAGGCTACCATAATGCTATCGAGTCTATTTTCAAGAAATCGAAACCAGAATCTGATATTCGAGCACAACCTCACATACACTCAAAGGTCCACCATTGTAAAAGGGAGTATTATCAGTTGATCGATTTTTTGTCTAAATCTGGTACATGATTTAATAATATTACCAACATGTTAGATGCATCTGATGAGGTAGTGGTATCTCTTTTTATTTATTTGTTCTCATTCGAAATAATAACTATACATGTGCTACTTGAATTTACAGAGTTCACCAAGGTTATATGCTTTGCGACACAAAGTATGGCCTTTCTATTATGGCTGGCAAGAAATATTTGGAAAAGACAGAGCTACAGGAGCGGCTTCTATGAGTTTCACAGATGCATTACCTAAAAAGAGAAAAGGAGAGGATCATTCGGTGGAGATAGAAGGGTCTGGGGAAACAGAAGGGTCTACGTTTGGGTCTGATAAAAAATCATTAGTATAGGAGGCAACATTGTATTTAGAAGAAAATTATCAACCATTCTCCAATCAGTCTTACGACGAGTTTACTTCCTTTGGTGGTGATAATTCCGAAGGCACAAACTTCAATCCTAAAAAAGAGTGTAACAGAGATCGATCAAAAGGATCAGAACCGGATTCTACGGGTGTTAAGTTAGGAAAGAGGCCAAGGAAATTTGATGCTTCCATTGAAATGGTACTGAATCACATGACAGAGCTTAATGCAAAGACATGTGCTCGTTTAGAAGGTCTTACTTCGAAGCTTGGTGTGGCTCGTGACATGGAGGAGAAACAGATTATGGCTGCTGAAATTATTCGAACCATGCCGCTTAACTTGACGTCGTCACAACGTTTTTCAATAGCCGAAGCGATTGCATCTAATCCGGTGAGACTCAATTACTTTCTAAGGTCAAACGATGCTGATCGGGAGTCTATAGTAATGATTCTAGTTAGAGAAAAAGACATGTGAATGTTAACAGTGTTTTGGCAAAACTTTTGCTGGATTTCTATGAATTATGCATTGTTTTAGTAAGTTAACAGTGTTTTGGCAAGTTGCATTATGTTTGGTGGGTTGGTCTGGGTTTTGTAGTTTTTTTTACAACGGATTATGTTGATCTTTTCATGTTGAATGTTTTTTGTTGTGTTATTGTTTTTTTTTTTTTTGGAATGGATGTGTTTTTTTGGAATGGATGTGTATTTTATAAAAATTATACCATTGCAGTTATTTGCCTTCACGACCATGATTGATATGAAAAACTATAACCCAAAATTTCATATGAAAAATGAACTCTTTACTAAAATACTGCATGAACCTTGTAGACTAATGCAAATAGCACCCTGAAAACCAGTTTGCTCTTAAGACATCCTAATTGAATGAAAATAAAATATAATCAAACAACAACGATTGTACAGTCTGATAGATATCCTCTAGATCTCCTCCAATCATCATACATGGTTGTTGCATACTCATCACGCCATGCATTCCAAGCTGTAGTGCTCTCAATCGTCGAGATGTCATCTTCCGCATAAGCATTGTCAGCATTCTCATTAACATAATCTTCTGGAACCAATTCTTCAAGGGGGTCAACTGGTATCTCCCTTCGAAGGAAGTTATGGAGTAACGCACATGCCAAAACTATACGATTTTGAGTCTTCACTCGATAGAAACAAGCACTTTCCAAAATATTCCACCTCATTTTCATGAGACCCCATGCTCGCTCAATTACATTTCTAGCTGAATCATGCCTCATATTGAAGTACTCCTTTGCATTTTGAGGTGCTCGACTCCCAGTTCCCCACTCCGACAAGTGGTAACGTACACCCCGATATGGTGCTAGAAAACCTTCAGAATTAGCATATCCGTTGTCACACAAGTAATACGTCCCTACAAGAATAAATATAATAGCACTATAACTATACACAAATAATTTAAAACATGATACGACGTTGTTCATAACATTGGGAATCCATACCTTTACGAACACGAAATCCATCTTGGCGTGACAAAGCATCTTGCAATACTCTACTATCTACTGCGGAACCCTCCCATCCAGCCAATACGTATATGAAATTCATATTTTCATCACACACTCCTAGCATGTTGGTGGATATTTGGAATTTGCGATTTCTGTACCTCGTCTTTTCATCCGCACGTACTCTTATGCCGATGTATGTACCATCCAAGGCCCCTACACAGTTCTGTAAAAAAATCGTAATAAGTTACAGTAGGAAATAATATTAAAAAACGAAGTAATTTACCTTAAAAAACCTGAATCTAGATGAAGATGTACCACTGCTGTCGGAAATAGGCTTCACTAGAAGGATGTTATGAAGGGTTAAAACTGCATTAAGTACACTATTAAAATATCTAGACACCGTCTCTGTTGACCTTTTGAAAGAGTGTTTTTGGACGCGGGTCTTTTTGTGGTGGGACAAGATCCCAAGGAACATGGCCACCATCTCATGTACCCCCACATATTTCGACGATTGTAAACCCGAATACATCTGCAGAATATTGCACAACCTCCCAAATGCATTCTTGTTAAACCTCAAATTGTCTAGTGCGGCACAATTAACATCAGAAACAAGACTATTCAAATAGTCAATTTGTTTCGGAATCTTTTCTTTCATAGACCACTTAGGTCTTTTCCGATTTCGCTCATGAACATTCTTCCACAAAAGGAATACTAATAAATTCATCCAACAAAAATGTTCTGCTATCACACAAACAATTGCACAAAGTACACCTTCATCATTTTCCACGGACATATCTCTGCTAAGATAATTACAAGAAATCTCGTAAGTTACATGAGGTAAGAGCCTTCAAGGGAGACGAAGAAACTAGGCATAGAAAATTACCTACCCTTTATTTTCGGAATTACCTAAGCTAATCGCGATCGTAACGAGTGGCTGTGGAAATTATTGGGGCTTCGATGGTTGGAGACCCATAAATTGATCAGCCATGAAACTCTGTCCACTGCCTAGCTTTGAACTATCGCCTTCCTTCTTAAACCAGTTTCCTCAAAATTTAAACAACACACTTAAACTACCCGTGAAGGAATTTGAAGCGATAGGGCAAAATTGATGGTAAGGAGGCACGATGGGATGGAGAAATTGTATACCATCATAGAAAAGGAGAGAGATGGATCTGGAGGCACGATGGGGATACGACAAATAATAGGGAAGACTATATTATTAATGAGGGGTAAAATTGGTATTAAAAAAACGTGTGTTGATGTACCCACCTCTATAGTGGATATGTCTATTCAAGGCCTATAAATATTTTATGGGTAATAGCCTTGTAAAGCTATACAAGTCATGTATGACTATACACATATAACAAACACCAAATAATTTAATGATACCCATCTCGTACCCATCCATACATACTTATCAAACGCGCCGTAAGTGTCAAAAATCCGAATAATTCAAACCGAATAACCCGAAAACCGATAATCCACCAATTTGAACACCCCTACACGTATATATATAAAAACTCGTGTAAGGAAACTATTGATACATTGAAAATTCGTCACTTGCGAATTATTAGGTTAGTAGAAAGTTAAGGGTCAGAACAGTCATTTTACTTGTCAAAAGAATGGCATTTATGGCAATTGAGTGGAGACGAAGGGTATTATGGTCATTGAGATCCATATAACCTAACCTCAACAACCCTTGACCTTTGGTTCTCATTCATAAACTTCTGTTTTCAACAGCTATCCAACAGCAGCAGCAGCACCTTCTTCTCATTCTTCTCCTTGTCGTGTCAGAAACACTGCCATAAACTGATCTTAGCCCCAGAAAATCTAAGTTAGCTTCGATCTGTAAGTACGTTCATCTATCTGTTTCAGTGATCTGTGTTCAGTTCTTTGAGGTCGCGAATTTCTCATCCCTTTCTTAGCTGAATGTATTTTTTTTTTTTTGCCGTTGTTCCTCTTCAACTTTCGAAAATTTTGAACTTTAATTGATCTCTTATCTGGGTAAGAGAGCTTCGATGTTATTTTTGGCTGTATGGGTCTGTAATCTTATCGTCTCGAGGAGATATTAATTATGTGGTTTCATCTCTTTTATTAATCTGATACTTCTTTTTCTGCAGCTCTCCGATTGACTACGCTGGATCATACGAAGAACCTATGCGGTGTTTGAGCCTGTCGATGGATGTATTTCGATTCGTTATTCGGTTGAATTTGTATTGCAGGGTCATTCTATAAAGTTGTTCTTGCTATTCATCCTCTGATCTAAAACTCATTTTCTTTTGTGCTGTCTTTCAATTAGCTTCCAATGGGTTCCAGCCACTTGCCTTTCTCTCTTTGCTTTCTCTATATCCTATAAAAGTCCATTGTGAGGATTTCCCAGTTCTTTTACAGTTTCCCTTCTTGTCCAGATAATATCAGTGTTAGAATTTCGTTTTCATTGTCTTTTTTTCTTCCTTAGCCTCTACGATCTTCTTGCAAGTGTCCTTTGTTATCCTACCTTTCTAAGTATCTGCAAGTGTTGGCCTTTTGGCTTTTTTCATATCTGTCTTTGTGTTTGCCTTATTTCTACTTTGTTTGTTCAGCCATTTCCTCTGTTCAGCTGTGTTATTTTCTACCCTACTTCTTCATCTGAAAGTCGACTAAGAGTAAAAAGTAGTAGTTATGGTGTGGCGAGCAGCGAGTCAAGCTAATTTTAGGTCACTGAAGCATGAGCATGGGATTTGTGGAAGAACAACCATTGTTATTAGAGTTATTTCTTGTTTCCAAACTTCAGAAAATTGTCAGGTATGTGCCCCTCCTTTGTTTTGGTTATTCAATATCCGATAATTTCTAATAATCAATGGTTATTTTGATCCTTCTGATGAGGTTTCACTCTTTGTATGCCGCAGGCTGAATATTTCCGACACTTGTTGAAACCTGTCACGTAGATCGGTTTCCGAATTGTCTTCTTCTGTCAGATTGTGCTAGCAAAGTTCTGTGTTTTCTGTTGTTTTTCTTTTTCCGAGTGTTTTGTTTTTCTCTGTTGATTCTGTTTAGCATATACTGAAGAAATCTACTTGCAAGATTAAGTACGAACAATATCCCGGTAAGAGTTACCAAAATCTTGGTGATAATATCAATTGTGTCTTAGTTTATTTGTTCATTTACTATAATCTGATCAGCACATTATGTTTTCCAGATTGTTCTTTGGGCTGAATGTTCACTGGCGAAGATTCTAACTCCCCTCGGCAGTTATCTGCTCGTAACTCTCAGTACTTGGATCAGATGGCACTTTGGCAAGTTGGGAAAAAACGTAATTTGCCATCTGATCATTCTCCCATTGTCACGACCCAAATTTCTCTTACAGGGCAGCCTACTTATGATTTGCATTGTCCGAACATGGCCCAACAAACTGGTCTTGGCGGGGAGATTTTGAAACCTCAACTTCCTCCATGTTATTCTAGAATTCAATTTAATGACTCGCATTGTCTGAACACGACCCAGCAAATTGGTCTTGAAGGGGGGCTTTTGAAACCTCAGTCGCCTCCATATTATTCTGGAATTCCGACTGCTAAATCTGATTTGCCCTGTGGATTTGGCGTTAGCAATAATCCAGTTGATCTTCCTCCTCAGAAGAGATTTCTCATCTTTGATCACTCTGACGATCGTATGAGGTTGTATTTTGGGTCATCTTTATTACCACCGCTTGATCAGACTATAACTTCCAAGACTCCAGCTGATGGAGATAGCAAGATAGTGGAGGCTCAAATGGATCGACCCTTCTTGGTTAACGAAGAAAAGTGGGATGAAAATCACTTGACTGATGAAGAAAGTGAGATGCGCGAAGACACCGAAGAAATCAATGCCCTTCTCTACTCTGATAGTTATGACGGTGATGATTATGGCAGTGATGATGATGATGATGATGATGATGAAGTTACTAGCCCTATAAGTGATCCATCACTGTCCAAAGATAAGGTTCGCAACGAAGAGTATTTCATTGAAAAAGTTGGAAGTTCCTATAACTCACGTAAAAGACAAAGATTGCTTGATGGAAATTACAAGCCGTCATCGTTTGAAACTGCAGGAACTCCTATGAAGAGATGGGCTACTTCACATAGTTCTGAGTCTGACGTGGAATCGAAGTGCTTCCATGCTAAAAGCGCCCATAATGATAACGCCGATTCTCTTAACCGCGAAAAGGAGGCTAAAATCCGCAAGACACTACTGGTCTTAACTAGCATGATTCCCGGGTTAAAGAACAAGAATCCACTCTCCATATTCGACAATTACATATTTCACTTGGAATCCATGAAAGCTGAAGCTGAAGCTCTCGGACTTGGCACCCTCGAGAGCGAATTACCCTCTTATCCTTGAAAAAAGAAACAGTTCTTTCGATCCCAACTGCCATCTTGGCCGTTGCAAGATCAAGGTTGGTAAGAAAGCTTTTTAAGTGTACCGTTTAGTTATAATTACCGATGATGGCTTTGAAAGTAGCAGAGGTCCCTTTACTCCGAGCAACCTGACTTTCACTTTAGCAGCGACAGTGGTTGTTCTTTATCTCAGATTACTCTCAGGTGGTGGAATTAAGAGCTATAATTACGGATTTGAAATGATTACTGCTTTCAAAGCTCTTTATAAAGGGGATTATTACTGTTTCTTTTTTTGGTTTTCTTTTCAAAGTGTTTATAATGGGAGGCAGGCTTGAACGCATGGCTTATGTGGGCGTAGTGGTGGTGTGTGCTGTAAATCAAGACAACACCTTTTGGAACAAAGACGACTTGTTAAGGATGGCTGTGTAAGAGAGAGTAAGAGCATGCGCGTAGGGCCCCACTCGCCATTGGTGATCATTTTAGGTCCTTTGATTGAGAAATGTATTGGCTTAGTGAAAGGTAATTCAACAAGAGCTATTTTTGCAAGGAAGGGAGGGGACCCACCCACCTTATTCAATGGTTCAAATCCATCATCATCATCATCATCATCATCATCATAAGTATTGTGTGCTTTGTTTCTTCCACTTTATCATTGTAAGATGTGCTTTGTGTTTTGATGCATCGTTTGCTTGTCTTCACGTTTTAATGTCTGGTCGTGTGCTTTGTAATGAGACGTAAAGTATTTGAATTATTTCTTTGTTTCTGCTTTTTAATGATCTGATTATTTCGATAATCCATATTTTGAATGGGTTTAGTAGGATAATCTTATAAATTAAGAGGCAGGTAAGTAAAGCCGCAGTTTTCTTACTTAAAGCTTCAATGGATAATGTTATGGAGTAATAGTGAACCTTAACAACTCTGATCAACGTCACTTAATCGTAGTCGAATCAATGATCTGTGGTGGTTCAACAACTAGGAATTGAAAATAGAGTTAACGAATGAATTACTTGATAAAAAAAGTATTTTATAGACTATACTCGAGGACGCTTTTTAAAATGTGGGAGGTATGGTATGGTATAGCCATTGAATTGACTGTATAATAATAAAACTGCTTTAGGGAAAATGCGCATGCATGCACTTGAATAATTATTTTATTACTAGATTGTCTTTGTTTTCTTTTTCTCTAACGTCATTTCCCTTTTATTATTTCATTTTGCAAGTTTTCTTGATAGGTGATGTAATTACGAAAGTGATACTTTCTATTTTCCTTGCAAGTCAAGTTAGGAAAACAAAAATTAAAAAAAAAAAAAATCCTCTTGACCAGATCAACGACGCGTACCAGTTTACTGAGTGTAATGTAAGGGTGGGAATAATAAATAGATTTATACGAAATTTAGGATTTATTTTCTTGGGGGACGAAAAATATTGTTTGGGGTGGTGGAAAATTAATTTTCAAACAAATAAATTTGTGCCCAAGAAGAAATGAACCCCAGTCTTCCAATTAGAAAATATATAGACAAATAAGTATGTTACAAATATTAGATATAAAATTCTTTTTGAGAATTTAATATATATATATACTAGATTTTTTGAGCCGCGGTGATAAAGACCCACAGTCATTCATGGTGGATCCTCTCAAACGGTAGCAGTGGACAATCTTCGTATTGTCGAGGATAGTCCATTACAGGCCATGCTCTTTCTGTCTGCCCCGCCCCTTCTTTCAAGTTGAATACCATGAATGCGGCGTCGGGATGATGGTTCTGTAGCTGAGCTTATGTCCTCTTCTTCATCGAGTACGTTAGTGGAGAAGCAGCAATCAAATGGTCTAGTTAGAAACACAAAACTCTCACCAACTATTACCAATAAACCTAACCAACAATCCAGCTTCTAAGATCCAACTGCTTAAAAACAATTTATACTTTTCAGTAAAACAAGGTTTACCTGACATAAACAATGTTAGAATTTCATGACTACGAGCGCAATGTACATCAATGTTCAATGAAGTCCAATAACATTCATAAGAAGCAGCTGGCCACACAATTCTATGCAATGTCTCACAAACACTTGAAAACAAATTCAAGCTCCTCCCATATGACATCATTCATTCTCTGCTAACTACAAGTCCATAAAACTTGGTTGAAAATGGTTATCCCGAACCTGCAATGACAACCAATCTCCCTGCATCCCAACTGTTAGAGTTGAGGCAGACTCGCAAGAAAGATAAGGCTGTCCTGTATCTTATTTATCAGGCTGTAGATGAATCGGGCTTCGAGGAAATAGCAGAAGCAAAGACATCGAAGGAAGCTTGGGATATACTTCAAAGCGCATACAAGGGAGCTGAACGTGTCAAACAGATTCGCTTACAAACTTTGAGAAGAGAGTTTGAGACGTTGTGGATGAAAGAGTCAGAGAATGTGTCAGATTTCATTACGAAGGTGGAAACTGTAGAAAATAAACTCAGACGCAACGGGGAAGAAGTACCAGAAAACAGAATAGTCGAAAAAAATCATGCGTTCATTGACAACATATTTTGACAGCATAGTATGCGCGATCGAGGAGTCGAAAGACCTGACGAAAATGACTGGGAATGAGTTGTCAAGTTCTTTGGAAGCGCATGAACAAAGGAGAATGAGCAGGAAACGGAAAACACTAGAAGAGGCTCTCCAGGCAAAGATGAAAATAACGAACGAAAAATCAGAGAAGGAACCAGAAATCGTAGAGGATCCCGTGGTCGAGGAAACTTTAGAGGACGTGGCGGCAGAGGTCGAGGAAGAAAATTCTCAGTCCTGGAGCACGCATCGTGGACGTGGCAGAGGAAGAGCTGGTAAGAAAAACATACATTGTTACACATGTAGAAACTATGGGCACTAGGCTGCAAAGTGCTACTTCAACGTACAAAACAATGAAGAAAAAAGCGAAAAGCAAAAAGAAGAAGAAGTGCTGCTCATGGCACGCAAGGAAAGCAGACCACAACACGACCAAGAACACGGGAGCCAGCACCCATATGAGCGGGAACAAAGATATGTTCGTTGAAATCAAAGAAACAGAAGGAGGTTCTGTGACATTTGGCGACGCATCCAAGGTGAAAGTCGAAGGTGTTGGCAAAATCTTGATACGATGCAACAACGGAGACCACAAGTATATCTCGAATGTTTATTACATACCAGAAATGACAAGCAACATACTCAGTGTGGGAGTAACTATGAAGGAAGGAGTGCTGGAGATGAAAGATAAAAGCAATCGACTGGTGGCTCGAGTTAAAATGACAGAAAATCGCTTATTCAAATTGAGGCTGGAACACGTGCAAATGAAGTGTCTAAAGACGTGCAGCAACCGCGAAACAGAATTGTGGCATCGAAGACTCGGACATTTAAACTATGACAGTCTGCGAGATTTAGCGAACAAAGAAATTGTGTACGGACTACCTCGTTTGGGACCGGAAAGGAGCATATGCGAAAGCTGCATTTTCGGAAAGAACACAAGAAAACCAATTCCAAAGGAGACCACCTATCGTGCTAGGAAGCTAATACAATTGGTGCACACGGACATATGCGGCCCAATTACACTGGAGTCGTTAGGTAAGCATTGCTACTTTATAACTTTTATCGATGATCTCTCGAGAAGAATATGGGTATATTTTTTTAGGGAAAAGTCAGAGGCACTGCCCACTTTTATCAAATTCAAAGCTCTAGTTGAAAATGCATGTGGAGAACGGATTAAAGCGATGAGGTCGGATCGTGGCGGAGAATACACGTCAAGAGACTTCACGAAGTACTGCGAGGATAACGGGATCCGGAGATATTTGACGGCTCCTTACTCTCCGCAGCAAAACGGTGTGGTTGAATCGAGGTACAAGGTCTGTAAAATATTATGCTCTTGTAGATTCTCTGTATCGATCATCCCAATAGTGTGTATTTTTTGGATATCATGCTTGAAATTGATTATTCTCCTCTTGCCTAGAATATCATGATCCTATATGCTTTTACGGATTGTATTTGCATTGACTAGTGAGATACGAGCTCCACAAAAAACACTCTCTAGTTCATTGTCGGATGTCTTATAGGGTATCACAGTAGTATAAAAAAAATAAAATAAAGATCAAAATAATAATAACAAAAGTCTAAAAGAAAAATAAGAATAACTCCTAAAACTAATAATATCCTTGTTAAAAATTGATTTGAAAATTTTAAGACTTTCTTTCTAATTCTAATTTTGACTAAGATATTTTTTATTTGGTTTTTAAAAATAGATTTGAAAAGAACTAATAAAAACACAATTTGGAAATTAAGAGCAAATAAAGATAACTGTTTTGAATCAATTAACGACCATGATTAAAACACATACAACATGTCTTCATGCAATCGATTCTATCTAACCAATATGAATTTAGTTAAGGTAAAAATTCCTAACATGCGTGTGCTATACCCGTTATTCACGTAACTAGCAACACTATGCAATAGTGAACCAATTTCTAGATTCTTATATGACTGTAATTACTCCGCAAGCAATCGTCATATAATTTTCCTCGAGTTTAGACGTTTTCTGTGCCTAAAGTCTTGAAAACCACACATACAAAACCAAATTCCATCCCTGGTCTGTTTTACGTAGTGATGTCCTACGTTTATTAATCTAGTTGGATCAATCACTTTTTCAGTCTCATAAACCAATTAAAGAACTTGTATATGATGATCAATCACACTCAAGTATTAGACACAAATATATAACACGTAACTCAACTCATACGATTAGATAAAATACGAATAGTATTAATACGAATTCATAATCTGGCCTAATACGACCTTAATCACAAAAGAACATAAGCTAGCATCCTAAATAACGAAATCCACAAAAGTTATAATGAAAACATTGCTGAAAACATCTGCAAAGGTAGATAAAATTCTCCTCTCGTAGTGTTCGAGTCGTCACGCGTCTTCTTGTAATCTTCCGTCGTGTTATCGATGAAGAAACTCCTTGGTAGACCTTCGGAATTGTGTTTTAGGCTCTCTCTCTCTCTCTATCTCTCTCTCTCTCTCTCTTGTTTTAGGCCATCAAAAGTCTCTAAGACCAGTCTCAAACTGCGTATGTCCGATGCCCTCCTTCGCCGGAATATGATTTTCTATGGTGGCCTTGAGTGAGGGTTTCCGTATTTGAGATAATTTCGTTTCTCTTCAATTTTATGGTCTGAGATGTCTCTTTGAAGTGTTTTTTTGTCCCTTGTTATTGTTGAAAAGATATTGAATCCTTTTATTTAGCAATAAGATTCGCGAAGATTTGAATTAAGTTTGTGCTTCTATGAGCGCTTGCAATAAGCTTTATGGTCGTATACAGCTTTCTGTCTCAGCAGCTAGAGATTCTATGGGCGTAGACAACTTTATGCCTATGAAGGTAGAGACGTCTATGGGGTAAATAGCTTTTCAAAAGCCCATAGAGCTCGAAATTTTGGTCTTTTTACGTACGAATCTCCCCATTCTCGTTCCATTTCATTTTGATATCTATAGAATACAAAAAGTGACATAAAGATAGGATATTGATAGGTATTTAAACATGTAACGATTGAGAATTGCAAGTTTATGGGATAAAATAAAACTACGTAGAATTCTAAGTTATTATAAGGCAAGGCCGACTGTTCTACATGTCTTGTTATAATGATTTTTATCAACGATTCCACAATGAAATGAAATTTACGTAAATAGTGAAAAGATGATGATTTTCTTCTTTGTGAGTATTTTTTATCAGGTCAATAACACTTTTGACATTCTTGTTTGGAAAATCATAATTTTATTTCATGATATCAGCTGGACAAAATTTTGAATGGAATCAATAAACAAAACTACTGAAGAATGAAAGAACAACAAAAAAAAGATAGATTAATATCTCTAATTGCAATCCTTTTTTCAAGCACTTTTGACATTATCCAATCAAGATTCATAATTCCATTGTTTGAATCACAAATGCCAGCACCATGTCCATACTCTCATACAAGAGAATGAAAACTCTTATACAAGAGAAAATAACACTCTTATAAGAAAGAACAAAGAAAATATAAATTCAAAAATAAGAAAATTGAGAAAGGTGCTCCAACCCGATTCGCCGACCACCATGGTGACAGTAGATTCTTGGCTGCTGACGAAGAAGAAAAACAATTTAGGATTTTTTTTATATATAGAGAGGTTTTAACTCGTGGACATGAATGTGTATGTTTTCCTCATTGTGTTATCTTGTTAATTCTCAATTATATACAATATACGCAAATACCTAGTTAACAGCATAACAATAGTTGTATTGAATCTAGAGCTGTTGTTTGTGTCCTTAATATTACAAAGATGCACGAAACCATTCATCATATGATCGTTCATAAAAATGTTCTCCACATAAAACAATCAAAAATATTCCTAAAAGGAGTAGAAGAATCTACTAGGAGGAGCTGCACCACCACCTCAGGTTACCGTTATCCCGCTCGTCCGACCGGTCGTTTGGTCCATAGCAGATGCCCTCAGGGTACCTTTCTGATCGACGCTGAACCGTACATTGATCATCGGGACCCCCATTGGGGCCGGCGGGATGCCCGTGAGTTTGAACTCCCCGATCAAGCTATTCTCCCGAGCTAGGGCTCCCTCGCCCTCATAGATCAAGAATGGCACGACGGTCTGACCATCCGAGCTCGTGGTAACAACCGTTTCCACCCACGCCGGAATTCGCATGTTCCTCGGAATCAACACCGCCATGGCCCCTCCGTCCGTCTCAAAGCCAAGCGAAATAGGAGCCGCATCGAGCAAGAGAACGTCGGAGAGTTTCCCGTCGCCGCCCTCGGGGTGGCTCAGTATGCCGGCCTGCACCGCCGCGCCGCAAGCAGGGGCTTCCTCGGGACCAAAAACGTCGCACGGCACCTTCCCGTCGAACAACTCCCGGACCAACTCCAGGACCATCGGGATCCGAGATGACCCACCCACGAGGACCACGTCGTGCACTTTGCTCTTATCCATCTCCGCGTCTCTCAAGCACTTCTCGACCGTTTCCATGCACTTTGCGAAGAGGTCCGCGTTGAGCTCCTCGAACCTCCAGCGGGTCAGGACGGAGCGGAAGTCGATGCCCTCGTGCAAGGAACTAACCTCGATCGTGGTCTGTTCGAGCCAAGATAAAAGCCTCTTGGCACGTTCGCACGATGTCCTCAGTCTCATGAGAGCACTAGGGTTTCCACTCATGTCCATCCCATGCTTCGTCTTGAACTCATGGATGGACCACCTCATCACTCTGTTGACGAAATCCTCGCCTCCAAGGTGAGGATTGCCGGCGGTCGCCCTCGTCTCGACGATGCCCTTGTCGATGGTCAGTAAGGAAACATTAAGCATTCCACCGCCGAGATCGAAGACGAGCACGTTTGCCTCGCCCGAACCCCTCCTCGTTCTCCTTTCGAGTGCGTACGCAATGGCCGCGGCGGTCGCTTCGTTGAGAATGCGAATGACGTTGAGACCGGCGTTTGCGGCTGCGTCCCTGACGGCTCGCCGCTGGGAGTAGTTAAAATGGGCGCCGACGGTTAGGACGGCGTCCTTGATCGTCGTGCCGAGGTAAGCCTCAGCGATCTCCTTCATCTTGGTGAGATTCATGGAATAGATCTCTTCGGGAGGTAAGTGAATCTCTTCACCTTTGTGGGTCACGGAAATCATGGGATTATCGTCCGGGCCAGGGATGACCTTAAACGGCAACAACTTCATATTGTCTTGTAACCATTCATCGCTGAATTTACGACCAATCAGCCGCGTCACATCTGCAAATCCACCATCGACGAGCAAAACGCCAGTCAATGCAGCGTCGAAGAAAGCAAAAAAAAAAATAAAAATAAAAAAATCTCCAACAAACAAAAAAGAAGGAAAAAGGAAAGATAAATCTGAAATGTTAAAAATAAAAAATAAAAGAAATTAAGAGTGCGTTTGGTATGCAGAATCCGTGTGTGGAAAACACAACGGAAAACTAAGTTAACGCGTCAAATAATTGTACTTCATGTTTCGACCGTTGTACATCCACACCCTTTGTTTTATTTTCCTTACTGAATTCTGTATACCAAACGCAGCCTAAAAGTTTGAAATGACACTGACCGAAGATGGTGTTTGAGGCATTAATGTCGGCCTGATGCTCTGCCGCCTCGCCGATAAGGCTCCCCGTGTTGGTGAAAGCTACACAAGATGGTGTCAAACGGTTTCTCCGATCGTTAGCTATGACCTCGATACGGTCGCCTAGCCACACCGCCGCACATGAGTGAGTCGTTCCCAAATCAATTCCCATTGCAGGTCCGTCGTTTTTCCCCGACATCACGATCGACGACTACGAGAGAGTTGCAATGAATTTGATTCTTGAACGCAAACATGTCAGCGGAAATTAGAATTAAATTTTTGATATCTTTTTATGAAAATTGACATGAAGCATTTAACGGATAAGTGTCACCTACTTCTAGGTATGAAAACATCTGTCATAAAGGTCATGAAATATTGAATTGCACTTTTTAATTAAGATTTTTCTTTATGATTTCCTAGTATTAGTTTGTTTGAAAAAAAATAAAAAGATAAAAAAAAAAAGATATTTCCATGCATTAAACCAAGTGAACATATTTAAGTGCAACCATATAATAATATACATGTACTTTACGCACATTCGATGTGTATGCTATAATATATAGCTATAATATATAATATTACTTTATATTTGTTATTTATGATTCAAAATATTTAATAGATGAAATCATAAATTTAATTTTAATTTATATTGTGTGTATGCATATAAAAAAGTTGATTTATAAGGGTAATATTATAATAAACTAAAAAACTAAAAGACAAAATTGTAATTAAATCTGTCAAACCAATTAATTGCAAATCAGTTACTCTAGTCCCGTCACGCTTAATATGATGTATAGATATTATAAATTAATGATATAAGATTTATCGTAAAGGTCATGATTTTGTACTAACAATCCATTTTTTTCTTCAAATTTAAAAAAGATTGGAATGTTTGAAATATACAATCTTTTTTCTTTTTTTTTTTGAGAAAAATGATAATTTTATTCCATAATATCAATTCAACAAAATTTTACAATGGAATCAATAAACAAAACTGCTGATGAATATGGATGAACAAAGAAATACATATAATAGTATCACTAATTGCAATTTTTTTTTCAAATAATATTATCAATTGCAATTCCTTCTTCAAGCACTTTTGACATTATCCAATCAAGAACCATAATTCAATTGTTTGAATCTGCTGGGTACAATTTCCATAAGTACGTCTATATATATTTATATATAAAATAATATACAATTATATCGAACGTACACGGGGACGTAAACTGATTTTTATTGTCGAAGCTAAAGTTAGACGGTATGTCCTTAAAACGATATTGCCCCGCTCACGGTGTTTACGGAATACAACAATCGTTTCCCAAGATACAACGACAAACGTCTCGTAATAGGAGCACTCCAAATTATGACCAACGAAGTTATTCGATGCTTTTCGGACTCTCATATGAGTTTGAATATGAATATACTAAATATATTTTACAGAGAGAGAAGAAAAAAAATTCCTAAGATTTTTAGGACTTGAACATATTGTTCGAGGTGTTTTTAAATGAGCAAATGAGGCTTCCTATTTATAGATGAGGGCTGAAATCTGCTGAAAGGTTGTGACTAGTCACGATTACTGACAACCTTTCACCTTTGAAAAAAATAATTTTTGACCAACTGTTACTTCCATTAGCCAAGTTTTATGTCTTTTAATTAATAGATTATTTTCTATTTATATTTTTTCCAACAATCCCCCACATAAATAGAAATTAATGCTTAAATGCAAGCTGACACTAACGAGAGTCCAATCGATAAGTCAATGTATCTGGCGGTGAACGAGCATATTCGTTTGGCGGTGAACGCGATGTCTTGAACTGCCCAGTTTTTGTGTATACTAAACTAAGACAACAACACCCACACAATGACTTATTTCGCATTTTTTAGTTCTCATTATTTGTTTCGTTTTGGCTATGGATATGATCTTGGATTCACGAATGTTTCATTGAAGCGGTTTGCATTCCTACTCACATACGTGACACTTCTATATAGAGTATTCTACCAATACTCCACCTTATAAAGGTATAGAAATCATTAAGTCAAAACTCAACCTCACTACATGTGGTTAAACAACACTTATTCATACTAGGAACGGATATAGACAATATGTCTCGTGTGTTGTAGCACAACTTCTGTAACTTAGTTGTCCCATTGAACCAAGATATTGAGACCTCCAGTCAACAAGGTTGGGTGTCCGCTACAGTCATTTTAGTGGTAAATTTTTAATCACATTCCTCTTAATATGCAGTTTAAATGATCTCGGGTTATCCTCTTTGTAAGAGAGTTTCAAATTATCCTTTTATTTGACATCGTCGATTGCAATCACTTCATTTGAGATCAACTTCTTAATGGTATTGTGTCTACGATGCCTGTGTTTTGACATACCATTCTACATAGTATGTTGTGTCTTTCTAGTTGTCAACTGGCCATCACAATGCAATAGTACGATAGCCACAAGTTCGTTATAACTATGAATATCTTCTTTAAAAATTCCATAGTCATTCAGCACTTTTTACGACTTTATTTATGGTGATAAAATTGGGTTTTACCGAGTAGCGCATGTTTGTTTGATGGATTCCAATACATTGTTCCACCACAAACTGTGAGCACATATCACATTTTGGGTTGGATTCTTTTGTATCATATATCCAGTTTGCATCACAATACCCGTTATATACTAAATGATATATTTTTTGATATCATTCATATGTGCTTTTGATATACATAAAACAATCTGCACTACTGTTATTGGTAAATCCAATAACTATTCCATCGACCGTTTTAGGTTAGATCTTATTTCGCTTAGGCATTTCAACACACAAGGCCAAAACATGTGTGTCGGGCGTGCGACCCATCAACCTACTAGCAATGGGGGAAAAACATAGCATGTCGCAATAAAAGCTTGATTCGAGGCGTCAGCAATTCCGTCTGTTCCAAAAACAAAAGCCCCTTAGCGCCCCCGGACGGGAGTTAAAGACGGCTCTACGAAAGTCAGAATCGAATATCGAATCTTTCTGTTGGCTTTCCCTTTATACAAAGTACCCCCACACTTCTAAGTATTTCTACAAATACTGACGTATTCTCAATGGTTGTATATCTTCGTGAAAGATCATGTCTTTTCTCGAAAGACCAAACCTATTCGCGATAAGTTGAACCATTTTGCGATACATCGCACGTCTCCGAATAGTCGCACATTTTGTCAAAAGTTATACCCATTCATGAAAGGTTTGTATCTTGCTACGAAAGGTCGCACCTTTCCGTGAAAGATCGTACCTCCTTGCTGAAGGTTATAGCTTTATGCGAAAATTCATACGTTTTTGCAAAACATCGTGTCTTTCGTGAGATCATATCACTTCTCAAAACTTCATATCTCTTCGTGATATCACACCTCTTAGTAAAAGGTCGTGTCTCCTAGTATGATTGTACCTCTTCGCGAAAAGTCATATCATTTCGTTAGTTCGTACCTCTTCACGAGAGGTCTGCCTCTTCGTGAAATGTCATGTCCTTTCGTGATATCGTCACACATTTTTGTGAGTTCGTACATCTTCATTGAAGGTTGTGCCTCTTTATTAAAGGCCGTGTCTCTTTGCGAGATCGTACTTCTTTATGAAATGTCCCACCTTTTTCTAAGATCGTACCTCTTCGTGGATGGTTGTGTCTCTTTGTGAAAGGTTGTGCCTCTTCGTGAAAAGTCGTGTCTCTTTGCGAGATCTTACTTCTTTATGTAAGGCTACAACTTTTTGCGAGACCGAACCTCTTCACGGAAGGTTGTGCTTCTTTGCAAAAGGTCGTGCTTCTTCGTTAAAAGTTGTCTCTAGGCGAGACCGTACTTTTTTACGAAATGTCACACCTTTTTTGAGATCATTCCTCTTTACGAAAGGTCGCATCTCTTCGTAAAAGGCCACCTCGCTTCACGAAAGGTTGTGACTCTTCTTGACATTATACCTTTTCGCAAAAGATTGTATCTCTTCATGAAAGTCACATCTCTTTGTGAGATCGCACGTCTTCGCGAAAGTTGTATCTCTTCATGAGAACGCACTTCTTCGCAAAAGGTGTATCTCTTCGTGAGATTGTACCTCTTCGCGAAAGGTCGCATCTTTTCGTGAGATCGTACCTTTTCATGAAAAGTTGCATCTCTTCATTAGATCGTACCGATTTTGCGGTAGATTGTATCTTTCCATAGAAAATCACCTCTTCGTGAAAGGTTGTACCTTTTCTCGATAGGTGTTTTGTTCTCACATGAACCAGCACCTTTACGCGAAAGGTTTTTTGTTCTTCCAATGTTCGAAATCACCATAGGTCAATTTCTTCGACTTTTATCCCGACAGAATATTTGTCTGAATATCATCACTCAAACTCCATATCAGTTTGCACAAATACTGTTTGAAGATTATCGATGTCGACAAATAAAGTCAGTTTATCACAAATATCATTTTAAGATTGCTGGGTACAATTTCCGTACGTACGTCTTTATATATTTATATATAAAATAATATACAATTATATCGAACATACACAGGGACGTAAACTGATTTTTTTTATCGAGGCTAGCGTTAGACAATATGTCCTTAAAATAATATTGTCCCGCTCACGGTGCTTATGAAATAAGACAATCGTTTCCCAAGATACAACGACGAACGTCTCGTAATAGTATCACTCCAAATTACGAGACCAATGAACTTATTCGATGTTTTTCGGACTCTCATACGAGTTTGAATATGAAATATAATAAATATAGTTTACGAGAGAAGAAAAAGAATTCCTAAGAGTTTTAGGACTTGAACATGTTGTTCGAGGTGTTTTAAAATGAGCAAATGAGGCTTCTTATTTATAGATGAGGACTGAAATCTGCTGAAAGGTTGTGACTAATCACGATTACTGACAACCTTTCACCTTTGAAAAAGAAATAACTTTTGGCCAACTTTTACTTCCATTGGCCAAGTTTTATGTCTTTCATTAACATATTATTTTCTATTTATATTTTTTCCAACAGAATCAACGATGCCAACACGATGGTCATTTCTCATATTTATTTTATAATTCCATTGCAAACTCTTAAAGAAAAATACTCTCATACGATAGAAAGAAAACTATCATATGAGATAATAAATAAAATATAAAATAAGGAAATTGTATGAGGTGAACAAGAATTGGACGTAGAAAGTTAATTTCTTTATTTCTCTTTAGGACAGGTCGGGGCTAGAGAATGAAATAGATGATGGGTGCTTTTAATTTGATCCGTCGACGACCATGGTGGCAATAGATTTGTGACCGCCGGCGGAGAAGAAAACAAATTATGGTTTTTTTCCCTAGAGAGGTTTTCGAGACAAGGATTTCGTCAATAGAGTGATGAGCTGGTCCATCCACGAGTTCAAGACAACGTACGAGATGGACATGAGTAGAAACCCTAGTGCTCTCAAGAGGCTGAGGACTTCATGCGAGCTTGCTAAGAAGCTTGACTTGGCTCGAAAAGACCACGATCGAGGTTAGTTCCTTGCGTCAAGGCATTGACTTCCGCTCCAGAATCCTGACGGAAATATCAAATTGACGTTAATCGTTAGTAAAGGACAAATTTGGTTTAAAATCGACAACATCGGGGACTAAATTGGTTAAAGCGAACATCAGGAACTAAATTGGTTAAGATGAAACATTCGGGACTAAACTGGTTTATATGGTAAACATTATGGACCATTTTGGATTTCTCCTGCACTATTTACATAAATTTCATTTCATTACGGAATTGTTTATAAAAGCCATTTTAACAAGAAATGTAAAAGAGTCGAAGAGATCTTGGCTTAGTGATAAAGGTTGAGGCGCTCAAGGTCTTTGGAGGGGAAGTCACATGATCAAATCTCCCATTCTCCTTGGTTTCCAAATACCTTGAGTAAGACGGTCACGGATAGACATGTCCTTGTCTGATTTACCTGGTTGGCTAGTTTGCATACTAGTGCGTCAATCTCCAGGTTTACTTGATCCAATAGCCAATTTACCGGGTTACTCAAAAGCAAGTGTAAAAAAATGATAATTTCAACTTAAAGTTTTACTTATTTCAATATATTAATATCATGAAAAAGAATTCATCATAAAATTATTGAAAGCCAAATTATAACTAATCTCTTTTTGTGTGTATTTTTATGAAAACCGATATCCACATCCAAACAAGTTTGTAATAAATATAATCATAATCAAGAGATCAAAATTTAGAATGAGCGACATATTTCTTTCACAAAATATAAAATATATTTTAATGAGTAAAACATATTAATAAAAATCATAATTAACTGATCTCCTTAAAATGTCTTGATAAAAACATTTTCCACATTGCAGTGACTACCACCATGAACAAAATAAGAATCATGAGATTCATCTTTGTACAAAATGACTTGATTCTATAAAATGTAAAGTCATAATAAATAATAGAGTAAATTAAAATATAATGGAATATATTCAATAATATAAACAAATATTATTTTAATCCCTTTTTCGTAAATCTTGTTAAAAAAATTGTCACATGCCACCACGAGGTATTGAAACCTAGACTTTTCGTCACTTATAGAGAATGATATTCCGCGAACGCTACTTGAGTCTCGGTATTTTGTTATGAATTTGTAAATTATACATAATACAAGTGTACAATTAGTATAAATACAAAATAAAATCATCGTACCTCAATTAAACTGGTAGAAGATCTTCGACAGAGGTTGATATCAACGACAAAGAGCGCGCTTGTTGATAACGTATTGTAAAAATATTATTGAGATTAAGGATTTTATTAAGATTATTATTGTACTTATATTAAGAATATGATGATATTATTTTGATAATAAAGCTCATAAATATTAAGAGAAAGACTAAAGAGATAAAGTATGTAATCTTTTTCAACTATTTGATTAATTTTACAATCCAACTCTAATCACATATTCATACTACTAAAATATCACATTAAATACAATCTAATCAATCATCCAACTCATCTTTTACGAGGGCATTGAGATTAAAAATTAACGTTAATCGTGGCGGAAGAACCAAACTGGTTCAAAATCGACAACATCGGAGACAAAATTGATTCAGCCAAAACATTTGAGATAAAATTGATCCACAGGATAAACGTTGTGAACCATTTTATCTTTATAACTGTGATAATAAAATTGTCTTTAAAACAGAAAACGTTGCAATAGGGTATTACTACAACTACCACATAATTCTACTTGAGCACACACTCTTCAATAACCCAAGACAAAGCCCAAGCATCTCAATTGGCGGCGTTTTTCAAGCATGTTTCTTCATCGTTAAACAAGGAAAAAAAAACCCCACAAAAGTGTAATAACAGATAAGTAGCATGATAACGGTCACAACGATATAAGAGATCTCCTTTTTTATTCTTTTTTTTTTCCCAATAATTATTCATGAATCTGAACTCGCTTCAACACAGATTTCCAATTGAGCTGATTACTCTGCTGCGAGAACAGAAAGTCCCTATACTTCATCGGAGCATAAGCGCCATTTCCCTTCTCCACAAGCTCCGAGGAAGGCCCTACGGCCGTGTCCAGCGATGGGCCGTTGGCCATAGCTATCGAAATCCTCGCATTCTTATCATTCACGACGGCTCTGTGCAGCACGCTCTTGTACTTCCCATTGCTAAATATCTGTGGGACAATCATCTCATAAGAACCATTCAAGATTTGCCTGAGATTGACAAGAAAAAGAACATGGTCTTTAACGCCTTCTTGATTATTACCTCGAGATGATCGCCGGTGTTGACCAAGATCGAGTTTGGAACGGCGTCGACGTTGACCCATTTGCCCTTGTGTTGAATCTGAAGCCCGCCGACGCCGTTTTGTATGAGCATGGTGAGAAGGCCGTGGTCTGAGTGTGGTTGCATGCCTAGCGCAGCTTCAGGGTTTGGACATTGTGGGTATAAGTTTGCGATGAATATCTGCAAAGTGGAGTCCAAGTCCAAAGCCTTTTCCATCTTACATTCTTCAAGATCCAAGCTTGTTGATATGCCTTTCAATAGCTTTCTCACTAGATTTCTGATTTTTTCGCAATACTCCGGCAGTAATTGCCTGTGTTTTTTTTTCAGAAAATGGAGATATGCTTTGTTCATAATAGCCAGGCAATAACAGCTTCGTGTATATAGTCTTAAATTTCTTTTTGGTAAGTGTAAGTTAAGGGATGACACCTTCAGAACACTGAATATCACGTCGCGTTTTGTGATGACGTGACAGTCCATCTGAATTTCGAATTGGGCACCACGTCATACAGAAGATATGACGTGGCCTTATACGAAAGAGATAGCGTACCGTCCAATTGGACTGCCACGTTATAAGAAGATGCAATGTAACGTGCAATCAGAGTTACGTGAAATTAGAGTTGACAATTGGGCCGAGCGGCCAGGATTGAAGGGGCTGCCCGAAAATTTATGGGTTGGGCGAAAAAAGTCTATGTCCTAGCCCTTTGTACGCTCGGCCCGAGTCCATCAAGCCTATTTTTTAAAAAAATTTAAAATTTAATTTTAAAAATCCATTTAATTATTCATTAATTATAATTTATACTATTATATATAATAATACAAATACATAATTATGATAAAAATTATATCAATAAACAGGTCAAAGATATTATTTTCATAGTTTATAAAATATTGTATATAAGAATAAAAGAAAAAAAATATGAAAAAAAGGGCCTATTTGCCCGCCCTGCCGGGTTTTTTGCCCACAGCCCGCCGGCCCGACGGGCCGGACTGAAAGCCCCCCCATGTTTGGGTTAAAAAATTTTAGTTTAGGCCCAAACTTTCAGCTCTACGTGTATTTAGCGTTTGTCGTCCTTCAATTAGTTCGATTTCGAAACAGTTTGTGCTAAAAAATTATAACCCCTTATGTTGGATGTCGTGAAAGGCTAACCCTTAAACCCACCTAGACAAAAAATAATTAAGCGTATATCATTTATAACATACATACCTGAGAGATTGGGGTTTATCCGGACAGTGGAAATCAGGATGCACGAAAACCTTCAAGAAGTCCCTCCAGCAGAAGACATCTTCCTTCTCAGTATTGAAGCTCGTACCATATCTGATGGGCTCCAACACATTCTTCGGCTGAAATTCGGGCTTTTCTTCTTCGGGAAGATCAAAGAACTCGCGAGTTGCTTCCATCATACCCTCCATCAACCTTTCTGGTATGCCATGATTTATAACCTATGCAAAGAAAATACCAATTCAACTTTGAATCTATAAAGCAACAGCATGCAATATGTTGTAGTTTATAAGTTATTACCATGAAGAAACCCCAATCTTGACAAGCTCTCCCCAGCTCGCGGATGGCCCTTGACTTGTCGTCGAGGTTGTTCGAACTAAGGCCGGAGAGATCGATGATGGGGATCGGCTCATCTGGCTCGGAACCCTTCGTTTCTTCGGAGCTGTTGTAGTAAACGTAGCTAGACGGGATGTTCTTGAGGTCAGGCGATTCTGCAAGTTTTTTGACGCAATTCATTGTACTTCTTGGATTGAAGCTTTGCTGCTGCTGCTGCTGCTGCTGACTAAGTAATGGATGACTTGTGGCTGCCATTTAGAGAGAGAGAGAGAGAGAGAGAGAGAGAGAGAGAGAGAGAGAGAGAGACGTAAGCAAAGTTGGCACTCGAGTGAGGCGAACTAAAGCTCAACTTGGCTTTTGCTATTTCTGGCGGAAGGCCAAATCTTATCCTCTTCGCCAATTGTCTACTTCCCGACGTATGCCGCCAATGTTGACAAGTAGTAAGAGCGGCTGAACTTTCTCAGCCAGCCGCACTTTCCTTTTGTGATGATATAAATATATTGCAAACTCAGCTGAAAGGGAATTGTAGAACGGCGTAAAAAGAACATTCAAAGTCAAAAAAAAAAAAGAAAAATGACCATCGAAGCAATTTCCACCACTAAACTACCACCGCCGTTGCCTCTATCATCCTCCTCCGCCGCACTATTCACCCGCATCCGCCTAGCAACCGCCTCAGACGTGCCTCAGCTCCACCGCATGATCCACCAGATGGCCATGTTCGAGGACCTCATGCACATATTCTCCGCCACCCCGGAATCACTTTCCGCCACCCTCTTCCCTCCTACGGCACCGCTCTCCTCCTCCCCATTCACCGTCCTCATCGTCGAAGTATCCACAACACCTTTCCGAGTCCCGCCTCAGCAGAAAACTCCCCATTTTAGCCCCATCGTCAACGCCATCCACCACCTCCAACAAGACGGAGAAGACGAAGATGATGGATTGTTTGAGCCCGACGAGGACTTGTTTAAGTGTGGAGACGACGCCTTCATTGCTGGGTATGTCTTGTTCTTCCCGATATACGCCACGCTTATGGGGAAGCCCGGGCTACACGTGGACAACATATTCGTGAGGAAGTGTTATAGGAGAAGAGGTTTGGGGAAACTAATGTTGTCCGCCGTGGCGAGGCAAGCGGCGAAGATGGGGTATGGGAGAGTTGAGTGGAAGGTCTTGGATTGGAATTCTGAGGCTCTCAAGTTCTACGAAGGCATGGGCGCAGAGATTATGCACGAGTGGAAGATCTGTAGGTTCAGCGGCAAAACGCTCGAGGACTACGGCCGCGATGAGATGAAGTAAGATACATATGCATGTAACATCTCATATATATAGTTACACTTTGGTTAACTTTGTTTGTCTGTGTAATAAGAGGTTTGTTCGTCGTTCTGTTATCTGATCATCAACTATGCAGTGATTTTCAGTAGTCAGTCACTGAGATTTATTAAACATCAATTCATATTGTGCGCTTTTCATTGTCGTTGTTGATATCACAGCTGAAAACGACGATATACCGGCGAGAACGACGATATATCGGACAGTGATGGAAGGCATCAGACAGCACAATTCCGTTTTTCTATCAGGGACAATCATTCTTATTCGACGGAAGCTTCAGAAAGATATTTTGGAATTAAAGGATCATATGAATAGCATCGACTAAGGAAGGAAACCACTAATGGCGGAACGGTTGTGGTCATCCCGCGACAATGCAATGAATCTGGAACACAGATGTCTCATAGTCTAATGTTACTATACATTCAACACCCAATCTCAATATTCTGTGGTATTTCATATCATAAATACAGACAAGGGTACGTCAAGAAAACTTTTTACTTACATTTTTTTCAACCGTCGGAAAACCTATACTTCGATCAGGCAATCCATCCTCATTTGTTCGCATACTTTTGGTCATAGTTCCAACAAATTGTAGGTGGAACTTAAAAAGAAAAATTGGAATCCAAGTGTCGTAAACTTGCTTCTTTCAAAGTTAGTAAAATCAATCTCCTCAGCTTCGACTTTGTTTCCTAGTTCCTTGACAGAAACACGCACGAAGCTGATCGCTTCACCGAAGAACAATGATCACTCTGTACAACAGACCTTTCCATCGATGAACATCGAACCGATACACAATTACTCCCAACCCTATTTTTTGACGACGATTCTTTATCTTCGAACAACTTACTATTTGGATCGGATTTTCCCGATAAAGCATCGACCCTCCACGCAGATAATGAAACAGAAGAAACAGATCTTCGCATAGGTTGAATCCCATCACTATTATTACAATCTTGTTCATCATACGCAACCTTGGTGGAACAGAGTCTATCACTGCCCCGTGCTTCACTTATCCCAATCGTCGTCTCACTTTCCAGCAATTCATTTCTAATTTCTCCGTCCCTTTCCCTATTATTTGATTCTCCCTCACTTGTATCGTTCAAACCGCTCGAATTCTCTATTACAAGCTCTTGAGGAGGAACGACTACGCCAGAATTGTTGTTCACAATCGGAGCTCTACACAACGGGCAATTAGTGTGTGATCTTAGCCAAGTATCAATGCAAGGAACATGAAAGGCATGGCTACACTTGGGCAGTAACCTAATACTCTCATCTTCTTCAAATTCCGTCAGACAAATCGAACAATCCGTCCCCTCGACAAGCCCGTCCCCTTTTTTGAACAGAACGACAGAGATCGAATTAATCACAGATGGCTGCAAACCAATTGTTCTGATGTACCATATCGGATGGTCAAGAACAGGGCCATCATCATCTTCATAGAGGAAGTCATCGGCGTCCCTCTCACGATTTATCTCTCCGGCCAGTGATCTTCTCATCCTCCTAGATCTATGCCACCTCAAGCACAGCTTATAGATCGCATAGCAAGTAAAGAAAATGAAACCCATGACAAGGAGAGTTAAGACGATCTCTAAGAACAGAGAGAGATTGAAGTGCTTGCCGTGTGAAACAACCTGATCTACCGCGATCGGCGGCGGCGCTTCGGGGAATAACGGAAGGGGCGGTGGATCCTTACAGACTTGGTCGCAAGAGTCCACACACAAAGGGGGGCAGAACCCTGAAGGGTTTTGTTCAGCGTCACAGAAGTATTTACACACCGTAGCTGATTGTTCATCCTCGGTATCGTCAAGAAGTTTTCTGTGAAGACTAAAGCCCATCGTCATTGCCAGCATCGCGAGATGAGAAGTGCGATGGAGAAGAAGAAGAAGAAGAAGAAGAAGAAGATACGGTCGGTGTGAGAAGAGAGCGAAAAATTGATCATTTAGGTTTGGATGTTGCGTTGCGTGGCATCTTTATTCCTCAGCTTGTAATGACAGCTAACCATATTTGTCCCAAAAAAAAAAACAATTTTATTTATATTTATATATTTTTGTTTTTATTTTGTTAGTTGCTTTGCATTACTCAAATGTTGATTTTGTCGGGGTCACTGAGATGCTGAAGTTGGTCAACAAACACAAGCCCTTTGTTCTCCACAATACGTTCTTGGAAAAGACAATAAGTAAATAACGAAGAAACTACACTACAGATATTGTAGAGTGAGGCTGATCTCAAAATCAAATGATAATCCGAGAAAGAAAATCAATATAATTAAATATGATTTAGTCATTACACTAATCATAAATAACAGATATGTCTAGTTTCAAGCTATATATATTAGCATATGTATTTTAGAAAATCATATTAAGAAATACAAATCATATATCATTTTTCAACATGATATCAAAGGAGGGAAATGAAGATCAAACCGAAGAAAAAAAAATGCAGCCACCACCTCCACACAAAAAAAAAAAAAAAAAAAACCTATATAACGGCTGGCAAAAATACCCAAAAGCCAGCTGCCGAAACCAAGAAATAGATGCATATGACGTACTGAAAGATTGCAGGCCGCATTATTGATAACGTGTCAAAATCTGATAAGCTTTTTGTAGAAAAGTTCCAATTAAGACAGCAGAGGTCACTGAACGCCATTAGGCAGCCCAAATACAATTCGGACTCGGGCCAAATTGATATATGAAGGAAAGTAATTCTCATTCTTCTTTCTAGTTTCGGTGCATCCTATTCAAAACTCTCATCAATATACAATGGATTACAACTTTCATGTGTCTGTGTCCGAGCAGAAATACATAAAACGAACACAAAAGTTTAAACTTCTGTTTAAAACATTAATATTTAGATAATTTTTCAGTACAAGTTTGAGCAGACTCGTGAGCAAGAAAAGCAAAACTCAAGACTTTAATATTTACAATTGTTAGCATCGAACATCTTAACAACTTCCCTCATGATATCGTCCTTCTCAAATTTCACCACCAACATATATGATAAGTATGTGACCGCAATACCTGATTGAATTTCTTTTTTTTTTTTTTTTTTTTTTTCCATTAGGGGTTTTGTTCGATTTTGTGTTCGATGTAATAATCACATGTCGAACTGCACCGAATGAAGGTATTTTTCGGGTGGGGCCACGTAATCGATGGCCTTGGCGAGATATTGTTTCGATTTTTTCTTGCGGCCATCGCTCGGTATTCCATTCAAAGATAAGAATCTAAAGCCTACGTCAAACAAAAAAAAGCAAAGTTGGCGAGAGAAGATTTGCTATATCAATCTTACGATGAGACGCTAATGGATTAAATGGTCACGATAAAAAAACTATGAGATATTTGCCTATAATTGAATTCAATTCACCTCCAAATTGTATTAAAGTTCGAGCGCATGTAAATGTTTCATTTATGTACATGTTGTGTACTGGAGACAGTTGTCGCAAAATGTCTATTTCCTTCATTTTTTCATGTAGTTTATACAATTTATATTTAAAAATAAAACTATTTGTTTAATACAGACAAGACATGAAGTTGGAAAATTATATTTTGGCCATATTTAAAATAAGCATGTCCTCAATCGTTACCTTAGAGAGAAAGTCATTGCAAAATATTGATGTGGAGTATAAGATTACCGAAAAAAACTGATATTGACACAGATGATTGTCATACCGACTGTTAATGTTTACATTGACAATGTTGGAGCCAATGTGGAGCCGACACTAGAGTCAACATCGTTGACTCAGACCTGGTCAAACATATGTTTTGTCTTTCATGCCCAAATAACCGTTTATCCTATTTTTTGGCTTTGTTTAAATGTGTGCAGGAGATATTCACGAGTTAGACCGAGCCAAGAGAGAGAAAACGAGTGGAGCTAAAAATAAAAGGTGCATTTACTAAAAATAGAGAAGAAGGAGTATAAGGTGGAACAAACTCAACTGAACCTGTAAAATAGGGGGAGTCACGTCTATATAAACAGAAGACTCCATTCGAGTTTCAGTATCGAAACATCAAGATAGAAAAGGCGCGCGCGTGCTACGAGCTGAAGAAAGGGAAGCTTTCAATCACCATCTATCCGTTTCGATCACCTTTTTGCCTAGCGTGTTTTCTTTACACTTGTGTATAGGACTAGGATCTATACGTGAGCTTTGTGTGAAGTCTAGGCTGATTTGTACTATCTTTTGATAGTTGTGTTTTTCGTAATCCATTCGAGTAGTGGAATTTTGCCCTGAAGGCACGCAGCAAGTTTTTATAACTTGCTGCATATTTTGAAATCCTGTGTCCATCGTGTGCTTAAATCTTTTTACGACTAAGTTAATTTTCCGCTGTGCAAAATCTTCTGATCCCGAATGTTGTTTCAACATTAGGGTCAACATTTTATTTGACTGATAACTTAGTTTTTACATCCGTATCCGGGAGACCCCACCCCAACAAGTGGTATCAGAGCCTCCGCTTGATACACTAAGCGTTCTGATCTTTTTGATATGGATGTCTTAAGCTCAAATTATTTTGGTAAAGTTCCTGTTTTAGATGGCTCTAACTATGCTTATTGGAAAATTCGTATGCGTCAATGCATAAAGTCGATTGACTCACGTGCATGGGACTCTGTTCTCAATGGTTATACCCCTCCTAAAAATCCTCCTGACGCTGATGGGGAAGTCGTAGACAAACCTATCGCCGAATGGACCCCGCTTGAAAGAGCCACGACTGATTTTAATGAAAAAGCTTTACATGCTATATTTTCTTCCGTGGATATTTTCATGTTTAAGATTATTCAGAACTGTACTAGTGCTCAACTTGCGTGGGATATGCTTCAAAGGTATTGTGAGGGTGATGCGAGTGTGAAAGACACAAAACTTAGACTTCTTCATAGTCAACTTGAGAATTTGCGAATGAGTGATGATGAAGATATTACTACTTATTTTGGAAAACTCTTGAATATTTCTAGTGAATGCCATAGCTTGGGTGAACCTATTTCGAATAAAGTGTTAAATTCTAAAGCTATTCGATCACTGACTGAAAAGTTTAATGTGAAGGTTGCAGCGGTCGAGGAAGCTCACAATCTGGCCACCCTTGACTTCAACACCTTGATGAACATCATGAAGAACTACGAGATCAATCTCGAAGTCCAGAGGAAGGTATCCAAGGGTAAAAGTCTTGCTCTAGTCACTCAACCTACAGTTTCTGAACCTAAGGTTGATTCTGACAATGATGAGACTATGGCTATGCTTGTTCGAAATTTTAAGAAGTTTCTGCAAAATAAGAGGGAGTTGAATGTTGGTCCAACATTCAAAAATGTTCTTAATACTAAAGAGTCTTCATCCATGCCTAACCGCTCTATCAACAGAAGAAATTCTGCTGATAAAGCAAAAGCTGATAAGTTTGACAGTGATTCTGTTCAATGCCATGCATGCAAAGGCTGGGGACATTACGCAAATGAATGTGCCAATACTCTTCGTAGGTACGGAAAAGTAAATTGGGTAAGTCTGTCAGATGATGAAACTGATGAGACAGTTGAAGACACTGAAGAGGTTGCCAAGTAGACAAGCATGGTGAATCCAATCTTTTCTGACAATGAAGAAGAAGAGTATCATATCGGGTTTACTGCGGTACCAGATGTTGAGTCAACATTGGATTCAACATCTGAACAATATATTTATTTTCATTATGATGACTCGAATTGCTTTGATGGATTTTTGAGTTTTGAAGATACAGGAAAGGAAATTGAGAATCCAGAGAAAGACGCAGAGAACACTGAAGGAACTTACAAACTTCTTTTGACAGAATGTTCAAAAGAAAAGGAGCTGAACGTAAAGCTGAAGGAAACCATACAGGGTCTGATCGAGGAGAAGGCTAATACTGAGAAAGTAATCCAAGAATTGCGGGATGGAGTTAGCATAATGGAAGTTCTCTTGACCCGAAAGGACATGGAACTTGATAGTCTACAAAAGCAAGTCAAAAAGGCTGAAGAGACCTTTTCAAGATTGAATAAAGGTAAATCAACACTTGACGACTGTCCTTAACTGTTTCTGATAAATATGGTCTAGGATATAAATCTCGTGCTGCTTTTATTAATGAAACTAAGCATGCTGCAGGAAAGTCCAGAAATAGAAGTTTCAAATGTCATTTTTGTTTTGAATCTGGACATATCAAACCATATTGCTGGAAGTTGAAAGATGATTTTACCAAAAAGGTTTTGTTGACTGAAAAGTCATCCAACATTCGGTCCAACATTGAGGAATCAGTGTTGAAAAGGATGTTTGGAGACGTTTTGCGGGCCGGGCCGGGCCGGTCTACGGGTTCAGGCCCAAACTTTCAGCTCTAAATGGTATGGGAATCGAGCCTAAATTTCGAGAAAGGCGCACCATTCGTTGAAAGAAACAATTTGATGAAAGTGGCAGTAGTAACGCTGACATTTCACAATCGGGTGAAGAAAGTTTCAGAGTTGAATACTTATTATTTATCATTGTTCAAGCTCGAATGTCTCTCCAAGTTCGATTTGAACAATTTAAACAATATTAAGAGATTTTCAGATTTTTGTTAAACTTGAAGAAGTTGAAGAGTGAGTCGTCTGCTAGCTTAATGGAGTCTAGTAAGAAGCTTGAAAAAATCTTGAGTCATGATGGACGCTCGGACATCAGTGGTGATGAACTATGCTCACAGTTGATGGTCGCTAAATGCTATTTGACAAATGAAAAGAGAGCAATTGATATTCTACGGTGTTTGGTGAAACTTAATGGTTTATTTCCAAATACATATGTTGCGTAAAAGATCTTATTATACACGTAACAGTTGTATCAGCAGAAAGAAGTTTTTCAAAGTTAAAGTTGATCAAGAATTACCTTTGATCAACAATGTCACAAGAGCGACTGAATGGGCTAGCAATGTTGTCGATTGAAAAAGAAATAGTCGGGCGACTAGACGAGTAGTATTTATATAATTAGTTTAAATATTTATTGAACATTCCACTATGAAATATATTTATATTTGTATTTCTCTATTTAAGCTACATTTTTTAAATTTATGTTATATTACATATCTTATTTGAAAAAAAAATTACTTACAAAGAGTCCGGGGCCCGAATTTAGAGTTTCGCTTCAGGTCCCGACTTCTTCAGGTACGGGCCTGAGTTCAATTAATTCAAGCAGATCCAACATAAATGTTTAAGCTTCTGTAAAACATTGATACATAGATTATATTCATTACATGTTAGAGCAGATGCTCATGAGCAAGAACAGCACAACTCACAACGTCAGTACATGCTTTAGAGCTTATTATTTAATCCCACATTACACAGAAAATCATGTTTTTTGTTTTTTTTTTTTTTGTATCTAATTCTGTTGTTCTTGCGAAGGTTGCAATAGAGTCGATGAAGAAGGGAGCGGCTCGTGGACGAGCGAATTGATCGAAACAGATATAGGGTCGCCCTCTAACTGAAGCATCATACTCCCTAAAACCTCCGTCAGCAGCTTCTTGAACTCGTCTTCTTTCACCGATTCACCGTCATTAGCATCGAACATCTTAGCAGCTTCCATAATGATACCATCCATCTGAAAATTTCACCACAAACATACATGATCATTATGTTACCTAAACACTTAACTGATTTTCATTTTCGATGTAATAATCACCCGTTGGACTGCCCCGAGCGGAGGCAAACCGGCGGATGGGGCCAAGAAATCGAGCGCCTTGGCGAGATATTGTTTCGATATCTTCCCATGGCGATCCCTCGGTATTCCGTTCAAAGCAGAATCTAAAGCCTGCGCAAACGAAAACCAAATTTAGGTTAGGGTCCGAACTCCGAACAAACGTCATCGATACTACTGTTTATTGCAAGAGAAGGCAAAAACCTTATCCAACTCGAACTTATTGGACAAGAGCCTTCGTATGCCACTTCCGTCGAAAGTGTTCTGGCTATGAGCAACAATCGCCGGTTGTTCCCTAAGAATCGTCACTACATTGTTAGCAGCTTCTTTAAACACATCCACGAACGTCTCTTGCGAAGCTGGTCGGTTGAGCTTATCTTCCCCGAGAGGCTCGAGGGCTGGCTCGATCACGTTACTCATCACCTAACCCAAGACAAAGAACAAATATCCACAAATTAATTCATATCTCTGTTGCAATAATAAATATCAATTCCAAAAAAATAATAAAAAAAAAAAAGATAGAGCTTTATTAATAGCACTACTTTACCCAAGGGTCGGTCGCGGGAGGCATGCCTTGTTCGACGGTGAGTTTCTCGAAGGCCTTAACGATGTGGTCCTTTAAAGACGACCCTTCGGGGGAACTGATTTCGGAAAATATAGACGTGATCTCGGGCTCGAAAGTCGGGCTCTTGACGAAGCCATTGAGGTCGTCCCCGTCTATTCGGAGAATCACGACGGGGTCTCGTTTTAATCCAGCCGCCATACCTACTAGGAAATCGGAAAGAACCTCTTTGAAGTCACTCTTGCTTATCTTTTCTTGGCGACCACCATGCGTGAATTCTTTTAGCACCTGCCGATTTTATCCACAAGACGCATATAAATGATAATTAAAACATATGACTGCTGACGTTAACCGTGAAGAATATTTCTTACACCATGAGACATCAATGGCCCAGAAACTACCTAAACTCTCATAGTCAGTTCTGAGATTGTGACTTAAAATAAATCTCAAGGTCGGTTTCGATTATTACGACGTTGCAATATGTCCAATTATCATTCCTTTAAAAATATATGGTCGGCACATATTTCATCACATCCACATATTGCAAAGATACTTAAAGGAAATGAAAAGAAAAGCAAGGGTTAGTTAGTGAAGGAAAACCTCGGAATAAATATGATCAGATTCGGGGGAAGTTCCCTGGGCTGGTAGGCCGAGGGCGGAGCCTGTATCTTCGACGGCGGGCTGAAGCTCTTTGACTGAGAGCTTTCCGTCGCGATCGACGTCGAGTTCTTGAAACTTGTGATCCACAAAGTTGCTAAAAACTGCGTCGTTCTCAGCTAACCTCATTATGTCCGAACCGTCCATCACTTGCTCGTGACTCTTACCACTTTTCATGGGCGGCTGCTGCTGCTGCATGGTTGGGATAAGTACCTTTTTTTCTTAATTTATTGGGTAATTAATTAATGAAATGGTTGAAAAAGACTTTAGGTCTCTTTCCCTACTCGTGAATGCTTTATGCGGGTGATTTTTGTGTTGTCCTTGATAAGGTTTGGTTTGGTTTGGGTTGGTATTTATATGTGGTTTTGGCCTTTGGGGGTTTCGGTGTAATTTGTCTTGAGAGATTGAGATATGTTTGAGTTTGACCCTTGTTTAGTATTTATAGATGGTTTTAACATATTTTGTATTTGGGATTGAGATAGAGTGGTTGAACACATAACTCTTTATAGGCCGTAGATTTGATTTCACTTGGAATCTTTGAGGTTACCAGCGTGTGTGGAGTTGGGACGAAATACATGAATTGGAAGGATTAATTATGTTGAAAATTGAAGATCGTTTAATAACTTTGAATATAATTAAGACTTTAAAGTGTGGGGAGTAGTTGTTAAAGAAAAAATATATGTATGAAAAAATAAAAATAAAAAGGAAAAGAAAAAAGGATTTGTGAGATTACTTGTCCAATGTAATACGTCGTCAAAACAAGATTTTTGTTAGTTGTAAATTTCTCAAAACCTTTGACTAATGCTATTTTCAACCAGCAACTTTTGTTAGATCCGTTACTATGTTTAGAGAGGGGTGAATAAACACTTAGGCACTTTTTTGTTCTTTTCAGATGTTATTGATGTTTGTTCAAATTGGTCACTCAATCAGAGTATAAGTTACTGGGTTTCTGATTATTTGAGCAACTGAGTTGGACAGTGAAAAGTAAGTGTAGTGAGTGCGCGGGAGTTGTTTCTGAAAGTTCGGAACTAAATGTCATATGTCTCCCCTTCTTCCTTGCAAGGAAGGTTTCCACTAGCAACTGGTTTACATGTTACACAGAGTACAAAACTCAGGTAACTGAAATCTAACAATGCTAATGCTAGTTAGGCAGTTGTTAAGAACAATCCACCAAACTACAACAACTTTTTAAAGTCCGTTGAGTACAAAATCTCTCACAAACTTTGTAATCACTCTTGTTGAACCTGTGAGAGAGTAACTTCTAAGCTTTGATTCGTTGTTCTATGCGAGTTGTAAAATTTTCAAAAGTTGTCTCCAGTCTTCACTCCTTGGTGAATATATAGACTTGTTTGAAATAAAGCCGTTGTGTGAAGACACTGACCAACTTCCAGACTTCATTAAATGTTGTTTCCCCAAATAGGTCTGTTTCTTGTTCTGACTCATACTCTATCAGACTGTGACTTTCACCATATAAGGCATAAAGCATGTCAACGTTTCTTTGATCTTGCAGCCTTGTCTTAAATGCTCTTGTACTGTTTGTTTTCTTGTCGAGGCATATTTGAATTTCGGGTTCCTGGTCTCTTGAGCATACTTGACCGATTACTTTTATCAGTTGGATTGAGTTACCGGTTGCTCTTCTTAAATTTTCTTATTCACTGAAACATTAAGTTACCGGAATCTTTAATTCTTGATTCCTTAACAATTTTAAACAAGATGGACGGTAAGAGATGTACGCATGTCTAGTTTGAAAAATATGCCTATGATTATTATCTATTATTATCATTATGATGATGAATGATAATGATGCAGAGAAGAGCTAAAAATGAGTTTAACTGCCGACGTGAAAGTTTGGGGTTTTGACTAACTTATTAGATACGAGTTATCTAAAGTTTATTGCATCTAAGTTATAAATATAAATAAATCCGACTAAATTTATAGGTTTGTTTAATTATTTAAGCTTTAAAGTGTTGAATAATAAAACAGGTTTGATTATAATAAAATCAATAAAATATAGGTGACCATCAATCCTAGAACGTCACTTTATTTTTGTGTAAAAAGACAAAAATAGAGTATATTTCTTCTCCAATAAATTCTAAATTTAACGTTGTTATTGTGTTAATGAACAATATTACTCTATTTTTAGCGTAACACCAAAAAAAAAAAAAAACCAATTTTATAAGATAAAGGAATAATTTTCATGACTCATTTCTTGGTGTATTGGCCGAGTGAGTGACGTATGCATGAAAGAATAGTTATATTCCAACTAACATTGATGATTGAATAGTCCCAAATACGATGATTCCAAAACAATACATAAAGGAAAAAGAAAGAAAAGGGGGGTATTACGCCATGTCCATGCCATGAGTGAGTTTGTGGTTAAGACACGTGGGGCGGTGGTGCGCAGGGCGAATATCCCACTTTCGGCTTTTTGTGGCCCATAAAACATCGGACGCGTGTACTTTCTTGTCTGCTGCTTTGCGTAGCCGTAGGCAATAATGAATTCCGTCTATCGCGCCTTAGTTTCATTACATACACGCGCGATGGTACGTGGACGTTACCTACTTAACGACCCTCCTCTTGTGTTTTGCTTTTTATCTATGGCTTTATTCTTTCCTAAAGGAAAAATCGACCCAATTTTTGAAATGTAATAACAAATTTAAAATATATTATGATGTGTCAAAAATTCAATGGAGTTATGTTAAATTCGTTATTGAGCCTACGCATACGGGCCCACATACAAAGAGATGACCGCATAAGTTGTGGGCTTCCATCCTAAAACCAATTGGTGATAGGTGGAGTGACCCACCAACTTATATACTAATCAATTCCTCCCGAGTTAATCGATGTGTGATACATGTGACTTATCAATCTCAACAGAATAAACCTGATCTATACGGGGGTGTTGCTTCAATTTAATTTAATATATTAAGTATAGTTATTATTTTATCATTATTTTTTATTTACTAGTTTTTTGTCGTGATGTATTAATATAAATTAATAAGACAGCTTAATTATGTATTAAAAAAATATTATTATTATTTTATAAATATGAACATGTAATGACATAACAGTTGCTGGTTTTTTAATTAATAAGGAGAGAACTGTGTACGCTACACAGATCTTTTAATAATGTAAAACACAATATATCTTAAACCAACAATATTGTAGATTCTATCAGGAAAAATAATATGTCAAACAGTAAGGTAGATTTGATGAGAGATAATAATTAGTATTTTTTGCACGCTAAATGTTTGTGCTTAATACATAAATATATAAATTTTTTTATATTTTATTTATAATTTATATTGTTTAATAGATGAAATATTATTTTTAATATATATTTACAAAACATAGTTTGTAAGGATATACTTATAATAAAAATAAGTTTAGAATTAAAATGGTAATCACTCAATTAAAACAAATTATAAATGAAAGCATAAAATTACAAATAAGCTTATATACCAAAATTGGTAGTTTTTATCCCACTCTCCCACTTAATAAATAGTATAGATATATTAAAGTTGATTGCATCACAATTATTGTCACTTAAAGAGTAAATAATTATTGTGTGTTTGATAGTAAGAAGTTTATATTTAGTTTTTTTTTTTATTATTAAAAAATAAATAAACCAAAAAGTTAAAGGACCTTATTGCAATTTATATATAGTGTAAAAATTATATGTTAGATCTTGGACACGTTTCTCAATTTCATGAAAGATACATTTGTATTCATAAATTAGATTAGATTTTAATTTGAGTAATTATGATTCCTTCAATTCTGATTTATTATAATTATATCATTATAAATTAATATTTTTTTTCGTTTTATATATTTAAAAATAATACATGATTAAGTTACTTCAAAAATTAAATAATATTATAAATATTTATATAAAAACGCATGCAAGTGTCCATAAAATATTAGTGTAATGAATTATTTTATTTTTTTCCTTTTTTCTTTTTTTTTTTTTTTGGCTTACCTAACCTGGAACAACTGAATTGTAAGAATTTGAAAGTTGGGTAACATAGAGAAAATAGGTATGATTTTTTATTATTTTTTTATATTATGGTTATAATATAAAATAGTGATGATTAGAGGAACTTGTCGGAAGATATGATGAAAGCATTTAGGGTTTATTAAATTGCACTAAATGTGTGGTCACGAATAGTTGTCGATTAGGCATGCAATTTGAGTGAGGGTGGCATACAATTAAGACTTTTAGCCCAACATTTGATATTCAATAATGGGTCAATAATGGAAACTCCTCGATTGTGATACCGAAAAAAAAAAAAGAAAATAAAAGAAAAGTTCAGTTGTTTGAAGCAAGTTGTTCAAAATCCCTGTTGAGTTGTTCAAATCTACTTGGACTAGTACGATGGTAATGGAGTTGGGTCCAATTAGGTTTTTGTTGTGTTGAAGTATTTTGTAGTTTGGTAGATTTGATAGGATGGAGATGAGAAGAAAATACGATGAGAAATTGTATGAAACTTATTATTATTCTATGTCTTTCATACCAACAATCATCATGAGATGCAGATTAAAAGAGGAAATAATCTAGAGTACGTTGAAGGACATAATCTAATTAATAGTTTAGAATAAAATACTAAAATGCCTCTTCATCATCGTTGAATGTCTCTTCGTTATCAATGTTGAATGTCTCCTAGTTTTCTTAACTCGGTAATTGAGCTTATTTTTCTAACAGTTTTACCATTGATTTCGAACTTGCTTTTTATTTTATATTTTTTATTTTCTTAAATCAACTTCTCCATCTCTAAATGAAGGTCAGATTCAAATCAACTTATGTTGTGATTAGATTCGTGTATTTGAACGAAATCGCATAATTTTTAATTATGAATTCCAAATTAAAATTCATTGTTAGGCAAACATTAGCATTTCGAAATCTAGATTTCGTCGGCCGCCGGCCGACAACGCCGACCATCGATGCCGATCGCCAATGCTGCCGTCGATCAGCGATGCCGCCGACTACGCCATCCGCCGTCCGCTAGCGATACCGTTGTCGTCGTCGAACTTATTACGAGTTAGGCTTTGGATTTCGAACATGGACCATTTGTCATCGAATTTCAAATTCAACAAAAAATTAACGTTTAAATTATCATCGGATTTGATCGAAATCGAAATCGAAATCCGTTTAATTCTCGAATAGATAATTTGGAGGGAATCCGTATATCAAATCGAAATTCGGATATCCAAACATACCATTAAACTCATTGATCATCATCGTTTGTATGGGCTTGAGACTACACTATCTAGATAAATTAGTCTCATGATGACGTTTGTTCCGATTCACTTCAAAGTATACTTAGTTAGAGTGGGAAGAGTCAAGTCAAATTAAAAAATAAAATAAATTCTAACTTGTGTTACTCTTTCTGTATGGTTTTTTTTTCTTTTAAAAATAAATATTTTCTTTAATTTTTTTATTCATTTCTATTATTATAATAAATGAAGTGGTAACTATGACGAGTAAATGCTTAGATTAGAACCGGTCAAATGCCACATCACTCTTGGTCTTGATTGCCGGAAGTAAGGCAAGTTCTCTTTCCATCATGTGTTTCTTCTTTTACATGGCGAGTAACTAAGTTCAACGATAATAAAATCCTCGTCCGGAAGAAATTAGGAAACACTGATTTGTATTTTGGAGGAAGGGGCTTTTCTTTAAATTCTTCAATTCCAGCTAAACGATCATAATTTGAAATACTAAAAATAATGTTCAGAACCATAGTGGGATCGAATATTGGTTTGTTGAAACTGTCATGGACATTAGAACAAACAAGAGTATTCCAAACGGTCGTGACTTTTCTGAAGCAATTGTGATGTATGAAGTACTGTAATTCAAGTGGTGCCAACTCATCTCTGTATACGCAATTACTTAAATTGTAATTTAGATTAGTTTTTCTAATTAATAACACTGTACAGAAGACTTGAGATATACAGATATTTTTGCAGAGTTCAATTAGAAATAGAGCATTCTGCTCCTAGAGAGATTTCGCATGGTTGTTCGATCAAAATGGTATTAGAGCTAGATTCTCTTCAATTCTTCCAAAATTGATTCTCAAATACCAAATCTCATCTTTTTTTATTATCGAAGCATTAAAGCTCTCGACTGTATTCCTTTTCGATGGAATCGATGGAAGAAAATAGTCAAACTAATTCTGTTGTCATTGATATGGAGGAGAACTATCAACTGCACGGATCGGATAATCCAGGTATGATGATAGTATCGACTCCCCTAACTTCTCAGAACTACTTAATTTGGAGATGTTATATGATGGATGCTCTTGAGGCTAAGATAAAACTAGGGTTTGTTGATGGAACCTATAAGAAACCAGAAGCTAATTCTCCTGAGTATAGAAAGTGGCGCAAGGTCAATAGCATGATGACGGGATGGATTAAGAGCTCAATTTCTAAGGAAATTGTGAACAGCTCCATGTTCATGCATGAGGTTTAGCAGTTATGGAAGGAAATAGAAGAACGATATGGGACATCGAATCAGTTTTTGGTGTTTGAGATCAAGCGTGAGATGTCGTTCATTAAACAAGGTAACTTGTCTGTGGTTGACTACAAGAATAAGATTCGAAACTTTTGGATCAATTGAGACCTCAAATTGAAGTTCAAGGTGCGGCTAAAACAAGAATTGAAGAAAGGGAGACTGAAGATATATCTATGCAGTTCTTGATGGGGCTAAGTGATGTATATGAATCTGACAGAAGCCAACTACTATTTCTTGATAAACTGCCAATGGTCAACAAGATATACGACATGGTTACAACAGAGGCCTGACTGGAAGCTCCTCCATTCCATCTTCGGTGAACTTCGCACACCTTGAAGACTTTGCAGGTAGCTCTACATTATCTAAAGTTGTTTCTAATGCATTTGATTGTTTAGTGGATAGTAGCTGGTTCGTAGATGCTGGAGCTACGGGACATGTGTGCAAAAACCTCACAATGATGGCCAATCTCACACACGTCGATTCTTTTACCCCGGTCCGACTACCAGATGGATCCATAAAGCCCATTACTCATACTGGAAATGTCCCATTGTCCCCAAACCTAACGCTTAAAAACTGCATATATCTTCCTAGTTTCAAATATAATCTCCTGTCTGTAAGTAAACTTTCAAAAGATAACCATGTGCGAGTTATACCCGCTCTTGCTGCAGCCAGAAAATGGTGTTTACATCAATTGGATGTGAACGATGCGTTTCTCCATGGTCACCTTGTTGAAGATATCTATATGCGGCCTCCTCTCGGATATCTTAAAGCTAAACCCGGACAAGTTTGCAAACTCAAGAGTTCTCTTTATGGCCTCAAACAAGCCTCCAGAAAGTGGAATGAAGAGTTCACTACAAGTTTGTGTGCTTATGGATTGACACAGTGTGCCCATGATCATTGCATTTTCACATTACTCACGGATACCTCTCAGCTATTTCTACTTGTCTATGTTGATGGTGTGCTTCTCACGGGTACTAATGCGGCCAAGATTACACGGGTGAAGGCATTTATAGATCGTGCGTTTACTATCTAAGATCTTGGTCCTGCCAAGTTTTTTCTCGGGATGGAAATTGTTCGATCTATTGATGGAATTTTTATCAACCAATATAACTACATCACTGACATTTTACGGGATTCACACATGCTCGATTGTTCTCCCACTGCAACCCCATTCCCCGCTGGCCTCTCGTTTGCTTCTGGACAAAGATATTACGTCCATGCTGCAAGATCCTTCATCTTTCCAATGCCTGATAGGTCGGCTCCTCTACCTCAGCTTCACACGACCAAATCTAACTTATGCCATTCAACAACACAGTCAGTTCGTACATGCTCCTCACGACTCATTGGCAAGCGGATCAACACCTTTTAAAATACCTCACCAGTACATACATCATTGATGGGACTGTTCTACTCGAGCAATCCTGACATGACTCTCTATACTTATAGTGATGTAGATTGAGGATCTTGCAAGGAATCCAGACTTCTCTAACAGGATATTTCATTTTTTTTAAGCTCCAGTTTGATCTCTTGGAAGTCTAAGAAACAAACTACTGTCACTTGCTCAACATCTGAGTCTGAATAGCGCGCCATGGCTTCCACAGTTCGTGAGCCTCAATGGTTGTCTCATATCCTATCTACTATTCTTGTTTTTGTCCCTCTCCCTATCTCTCTATGGCGTGATAACCAAGCTGCTATTCATATCACCTTCAATTCTGTGTTTCACGAGCGCAGCAAGCACATCGAGATCGATTGTCATGTTGTTCGTGACCAGTTCAAGCGAGGTTTTATTCTTCCTCAACACATTGCTTCTTACAAGAACGTAGCGGATTTATTCACTAAGTCCTTGGCATTCCATTTTTTCGTTCATTATTGTCCAAGATGAGCTTGTATCATACTCATGCTCATCTTGAGGGGGGGCTGAAGAAGTATTGTGATTCAAGTGGTGCAAGCTCATCTTTGTATACGCAATTAGTTAAATTGTAATTCAGATTAGTTTTTCTATTAAATAACATTGTACAGAAGACTTGAAATATACAGATATTTTTACAGAATTCAATTAGAAACAGAGCATTCTGCCTATTGAGAGAATTCACATGGCTGTTCAATAAAAAATGCCTCATTTGTAGCCTTCTTGCGCGATTCTACATTTCTAGTAACTAGTCAAACATGTCGTGTTAATCTTGTTATTTCACCATTGATGATTTCTTATAAAATTTACAGGTTGAACTGAGAAAAGACAAGAGAACTAACTCTGTGTGTGCTTATTCTACTGTTTATCATCAATCAGTGTGGAAATGATTCTGGAGAGAACTTGCTTACACTGTCTGGTGATGTGCTGTCTGTCTGTCTGTCTGAATATTATAAAGCTCGTTTTTTTTTTTTTACTCGACGCTCATGTTGCTAATGAATATGGATGGTTTTTTAATAAAAATTTATGTTTTTGATGCGAATAGGGATGCGAATCGAATAAGATAACATCGTATTCCAATTGGGTCTGTTCTACCCTACCCAAATGGTAGACATGCCCAATCCTAACCCTAACCGGCAGTTACAACCGGTAACCGCCGGTTACCGAACCGCCGGAACCGTAACCGGCACCAACCATAACCGGCAACCGTGGGTTGCCGGTTACGGCGCGGTTGGTCCTTCCGAGGACCAACCGCTGACCGCCGGTTAAAAACCGCCGGTTAGGCGGTTAACCGGCGGTCAGAAATAAAAAAAATTTGAATATTTTTTTTATTATAGCCGTTGGAAGTAAAAAAAAAAAAAAAAAAAAAAAAAAAAAAAAAAAAAAAAAAAAAGCCGTTGTAATAGCCGGTTACACGGTTGTAACCGGCGGTTAACCGTGTAACTGGCGGTTACAACGGCTATTTTTTTAAAAACTTCTATAAATACCCACCCCAAATCCAAAAAAACACAACTCTCAACTCAATCTCTCTCAATGTCTCTCGCTCTCTCGTAGTCTCGTACTCGCTCTCACGACCCGACGCGAAATTTTTTCGACCGCCCGTCCCGAAAATTAAATACAACTCTAATTAAAACACAACACCGGTCCCGCCCGCCACCGCTGCCGCCCACCACCCCACCGCCCGCCACCGCTGCCGCCCACCGCCACCCGCCCCGCCACCCCGCTGCCCCCTGCCCGCCCCGCCGCCCGCCGCCCCCGCCGCCCACCGCCTCCGCCTGCCCGGCTCTGCCACCCCGCTGCCGCCCATCGCCGCCCGACCCTGCCACCGCCCGCCGCCCGCCACCGCCGCCCGCCGCCCACCGCCTCCGCCTGCCCGGCTCTGCCACCCCGCTGCCGCCCACCGCCGCCCGACCCTGCCACCGCCCGCCACCGCCGCCCGCCCCGCCACCCCGCTGCCGCCCTGCCACCCCGCCGCCGCCCACCGGCCACCACCTCTGCCTGCCCGCCCCGCCACCCCGCTGCCGCCCACCGCCGCCCTCGGTATCGTTTTTTGCCGTTTTTCATTTTTTTTATCTAACGTTATTTTTTCGTGTCCGTGTAGTATATTTTTAGACTAGATGGATCGTGGTGGTCGACGTGGTTCTCGCGGAACGAGGGGCAGCAAAGGGAAGCAAGTTGTTGGTAGTTCATCGCAAGATGACTACCAAGAATATTCGGCGAACGAGATGTTGGACCTTGGCGCCGTGCTCGGCGAGGACTTCAACATGCCGGAGTTCGCTCCATCGCCGGGATATAGCTCGCAAGCCGCGCAGACAGAGACGGAAGCGGAAGCGCAGACGCAGACCGGGACCAACACCGGCCGCCCGCGGCGGCTACAGTCCGACCTCTTCGCGGTACACTTCAAGAAGGTACCGACCAGTATAGTTAACCAATTTAGAGCAGTTTGTAACTACTGCTCTAAGGAATATCCTTTTATGAAGGGTGGCGGATATGGGTCAATGAATGCCCATCTCCGTTCGAAACACCCGACTATGTTAGGATTAGGACAAAACCAAAGTCAAATGTTCGGAGGTACGGATTCGTCCGCTTCGGGCCCTGCCGGCGGAAGCGGAAACGCAACGTCTTTGTTTCATTACAACGAAGACGTTGCGCACCGCGAACTTGCGAAGTTTGTAGCCGCGAAGCATCTTCCCTTTCGGTTTGCCGATGATCCGATCTATGAACATTGGATCAAAACGGCATATAACCCACAGGCGAAGAAAGTTTCGCGGAGCACACTTACGCGGGACACTAGGAAGACCGTACTTGCGCTTAAACGCGACTTGGTAGGTCTATTAGATAATTTAGAAACTAAGGTGTCGATTTGCTCCGATATATGGAGCGATCATTGGCAACGTAACTCGTACATGGGCGTTACATGCCACTGGATCGATGATTCGTGGACGATACAAAAGCGCTTGATCGCATATAGGGAGTTCGATGAAGCACACAGTGCGCAAAACATTGCGATCAAGCTTAGGGGTATCTTATCAGAGTATAGGATACTCAATAAAGTCTTTTCAGTATCGTTCGACAATGCGAGCGCAAACAACGCGAGCATAGAACGTTTGATCGAGTATTGTCAACCGTCATTCGGCGGACGGTTTTTCCACATGCGTTGTTTTTGTCACATACTTAACCTGTGTGTGCAAGACGCGCTCGGTAGTTTAACGGAACAAGTGCAGCCTATACGCTACGCAATCAGTTACCTGATGAGGCACCCTTCTTTATTTAAGAAGTGGAAGCGGTACTGCGCTAGGGAGAATGTTCCGGTCAAGAAGTTTAGTTTAGACGTACCCAACAGGTGGAATTCCACCTACAAGCTGTTGTTTGGCTCAATGGAATATCGACAGCATCTCGCCGATTTCTTTGCTGAAATCGAGTGCTCGGTCTAGGTCTTTCCACAGATGTGGGATACGTGCAACAGCTTATGTGAGATACTTCAAGTATTTCATGACGCCACCGAGGCGATGTCGGGTTCATATTACCCGACATCAATATTAGCGTTAGATCATTGCGTTAAAGTCGCAATCATCCTCGACGGGTGTCGGAATGATCCAGTAGTCGGCGAGGCCGTTGAGAGCATGACTACCAAGTGGCTCAAATATTTTTTTGAGTTACCTGATATCTTCCTTATAGCGAAGATATTGGATCCGAGATGGCGTTTAGAGGGTACGGGTAGATTACTACAATGTTACTATTTGAAGATATCGTCGGATCGTACCGTCGATAGCATTTTTTGGAAGAGCGTACTTGATCGAGCATATGACTCTTTAAAGGATCTCTTTAAAGAGTAGAAGCCCGATTTCGGTCATGACCCACCTCGATCGGGTCAGGGTCAATCTACTTCTAGTAGTAGTCGATCTTCACGATTAGCCGACTACTACGACATCCTCAACGCAAACAAGCGTCCAAGGTCCTCCCAAAACCCCTACGTAGAACTCGATAACTTTATGACGACGACTTTCGAGTTCGAGGACGACGATAGCTTCAACGTCCTTAGATGGTGGTCGAGGGTGTCACCAACGTATCCAACGTTGGCGAGGATCGCTCGGGAGATCCTTGTCGTCCCGGTTTCGACTGTCGCGGTGGAGCATGCTTTTAGCATGGCCGGTTTGACTTTGAGCGAAAAGCGTTCGAACTTGGGTGTCGACAACCTCGAGTATCAATGTCTTCTCGATGATTGGACTCGAGCCGAGTATCGCACCCAAGATGACCCGAACAGCGACTCGCCCGACGACGTTTTCGACGACACCACCGGCACGGAGACAAGCGGCGGCAACGACGACGGCGAGGATTAGAGACATTCGGAATTGGCGAGGCGTGAACTCCACATCAACAAACACGCCCGAAAAAAGATAAGTATACTGTATACATCTCTTATATTGTTTTTGATACAAATAATTGTTATGTTTATCGCTAACTAATGAATTGTTATTTTCAGGTACTTCAAGATTTGCACAAGCCAATTACGACGACGAAGCCCGAAAAAGGTAAGTATCAATCTCAATCTCAATCTATCGCCATATTAACTTTTTAATTTTAAATAATTGTAACGTTTATAACTAACAAATAAATTATTATTTTTAGGTACTTCAAGATTTAAACAAGCCGGTTACGACGACGAAGCCCGAAAAAGATAAGTAATTAGCTCTTTAATTAATTTTTATTCTTTTTTTAATTAAACATCTAATCTAACTTAAGTTTACGCATTTTTTTTCTAGGGGAAAAAGATTTCGAAGAAGAGGGGCTTCGCCGCTTCGGTAAGTGCAGGCGAGTTAGCACCGTGTGATCTATGGATGCTTTGACGGATCATACTTGATTCGTCATGGCTCCATAGATCATTCGCTGCTTTCTTGCCTGGACTTGCTGAAGTCCGGTACTAAGGTACTTCAAGATTTGCGGAGAACGGATTCGGACCGGACGGAGACTGAGTTCTCACCACACCATATTTTGTTTTAATTTAATGTATTGTATTGTAATTGGTTCAATTAAAATTTTGTAATACATTTTTTTCGACTTTCGACCAAATAATACACCGAATATTTATTCAAACCTGAATTTTCAACCCCCAAAAAAAAAAGAATAACCGACGGTTTTAACCGGCGGTTAGTCAACCGCCGGTTAGGCTAACCGTCAACCGGGGGCGGCTAACCGTCAACCGCCCCCGGCCGGTTAGACGGCGGTTAGTCCGTCAGACTAACCGCCAACCGCCGGTTACCAACCGCCGGTTACGGTTAACCGACGGTTGGGCAAGTCTACCCAAATGGGTAATAACCCAATTCTACTGAGATGTTGACACATAATGCAAAAAAAAATATTTTGCTTATGTGTCACAATCTTATAGAGTAAAAATATTTTGCTTATGTGTCACAATCTTATAGAGTTGGGTAGGTGTACCAACATGGGTAGGGTAGTGGTGATCAATACGGTCAACCTGTTAGTGGGAGAATAAAATGTGAGACGGTCAACCTGTTAGTGGGAGAATAAAATGTGAGACGTGGCATTTTAAGAATAATTAATGTAATTTTCAAGTAATCTTTGTTTATGGGAAATTAATCAACTAAATCTTAATAGTTCAATATAAATATAGTTAAAGGTCCAAATTGCAATTGAATATCATACGAATAAAATTTTTATTGTGGTCAATGCTACTAGCAACACGCCTTTGGACGATTATTGTTTGCTATAAACCCTAAACCCCAATAAAAATTCGCAAAGCAGAAACAGGGAAGTGAAATATATATATATATATATATATATATATATGATGTTTGTAGAAATCACTAGGGTTGAAGTTAAATCACGCATGTTTAGCATTACATCAATGGAAGAGCAATTGGTCGATGAAAGATTGCGGCACAAGCTCGATGAAGTCAACGCTGCCGCGCAATCGCACCTTTCTGATGTACAAGACCACATCAATTTCAACCTTCAGGTTACAGTTTTTGCCCTTTTTTCAAAAATAATTTTCCAGATTTCGCCTCCATGGTGGCCGTTTAGATACTTTGACCTTTGCTAGGCAACACACACTTTAAGGTAAGTGTAGGACGGATTCCTACCTTTCCTTAGTTTATATGGAGTTTGATCCATTTTCTTATGTGATAATAAGTTTAGAATGCGATTTGATGATAGGATGACTTCCCCCCACAAGTTCTGAGGTAGCCCTGAGTTGATCAACATAACATTCATCATCTCCTTTAGAGTTCTATTTTTGCGTTCAGCAACGCCGTTTGATTGGGGTGAATAAGGCAATTGTTTGATGAATAATGTTGTGTTCTTGGCAGAATTTTCCGAACGGTGCCACGTAATCCCCTCCTCTGTCGCGTCGAATTATTTTAATTCTCGAGTTAAGTTGATTCTCAACTTCACTCTTGTATCTTTTAAAGGCATCAAGAGCTTCATATGTGCCGCTTAAAAGATACATATGACAGTATCTCGTGCAATCATCGATAAAAGTAATAAAATACTTATTTTCACCTCTAGTTTGCACGAACTTTAGATAACATATATCAGTATGGATCAGTTCTAGAGGCGAACTACTCTTTACAGAGAATGGTGCTTTGACCATTTTTGCCTCAACGCAGACCTCACACTTGTGTTGTGAGTCGATTTTCATTTGAGGAATTTGAGTTTTAATTTACTAACTTTTTTAGTTTGTTTAAACTTACATGTCATAATGAACTATCTTTATTATTATTATTAGTGAGCTCAATCTCGCATTTTACAGGCATTACATTCATCTTAAAGAACTCTTTCTCGAAGTAGTCCTTGCCTATGAAATGACTGTTTTTTGTCAGTACATACTTGTCTGCCTCAAACACTTGTCTAAACCCGGCTTTGCTCAACATGAAGCCAGATACTAAGTTCATGCGGAAGTCTGGGATATGCCGCACATCCACAAGCGTCAGCTTTATCCGATGTTATTTTTAGGACCACCCTTCACAATTCTACTATTGGTGAAGTTGTCGAGTTCCTCATAAAAAGTGTCCTATCGAAAATCGGTATGTAGGTGGAGATCATCTCTTTGTCGGAGCAAATATGATGCGTTGCTCCGGTGTAGATGTACCACGATCTCGAGTTTTCCACCACGTTAGCTTCGTCCACGACGACGGCAAGGTCTATCTATGATAGATCTCGAATCGCCAGTTCTGCCTCGGTCAAGTGAGTTTGATTTGTATTGCCCTTTTTCTTCTGACAAAAATCTTTAGTCATATGTCTGGATTTCTCGCAGTTATAGCAGTTGCTCTTAATTTTTTGGAATCCACCTTCTGTTGGTTTTGCGTCGCACACGACCGCTTTCTTTTCTTGTCGATACTTGACTCGGTCAAGTAAGCTCTTGCCTCCATATTTTCCCTTTTGTTCTTGGCTTTGAACTTTCGATTATCTTATTTGATCCGAAGCCTCACAATCAAATCCTCAAGCCCCATTTTTTACGCTTGTGCTTGAGGTAGGTTCTTCAAGTCCTTCTAGAGAGGCGGTAGCTTTTCGATTATAGCAGCTACCTAGAAGGATTCGTTGATCTGCATATTCTCCACGTGTATATCGTGAATGATCAGTTGCAGATCTCGTACTTGATCCAAAACTGATTTGGAGTCCGTCATCTTATAGCCCAACAATCTGCCGACGATGAACTTCTTCAATCCAACATCGTTAGTCTTATACTTTTTGTCCAACGAGTCCCACAACTGATTTGCAGTAATCGTTGCTACGTAGCCATTGTATAGGGAGTCATCAAGAGCGTTAAGGATGTAGGTTCGACACATGAACTATTATGATTACAAGCGTCTAACACATTCCTTTCGTGCTCGTACTGCTCGGTTACAGCATTTTCTGCATCTTCAACAACAACAACCCCGGATATGGAATAGCTTCGACCCCAACAACAGTGACGTCTACGACAGTCTCTGGGTGATGGGTCCGTATCAACCCCAGATTTGGAATCCGGACCGGGTTTGCGGGAGATGTTGGCTGATGGATCTTGGTTAGCAGATTTAGCAATGGGGGATTCCACTAGGGCTTCTTACCCGATAATGTTGTTTCATTCTTTGACTATGTTGACTAGTTACGTTGCTTTGGTTGTATTTTCTTCGAATTTTTCCACGGCACAGATTAGAACGATGAGTTTAAATATAGATTAATGTTTTTATTTTTCTTCTTTTTATTCTCTGCTGGTTGAATTATGTACATGTAGAAGATTACATGACCGTTTTAATCTTGGAGGCATTTTTCGAAAATGGCCTTTGACTTAGTCCACTTTTAAAAAATAGACATCAAATATAAAATGACTATTATACCTTTACTAATTGGGCACCACGTAAAAATAAAGTTAAATGCGAAGCGTTTAAGGGAGGGGGCGAGGTGTAGTCCCGCGGTGGAGTTTTCAGTCAGTTTTGTAGTATATCACGGGTTACTTTCCAGATTACAATAATTTCTTTCTAGTACAGGTCCGATGCGACGGGGGATTGGACACGGGTCCCGTGTTATATAAGGTCGGGTCCTCTGTCCCCTGCTATATAACGGGACCCTTATATAGTAGGGGACCCGAGAGGGGTCTTGTAGGGCGGGTCCCTACTATATAGAGCGGAAAGTTTGGGCATGAGCCCGTGGACGGCCCACCCACCTAGCCCGTCGGGCCAGCAGGCTGCGAGCCGCAGGCCAAATAAGGGTCGCCCTTTTTTTTATATTTTTTATTTAATTTATAAATAAATATTTTATAAAATTCAATTTTATAATTAAAAAATATATTGCATGTGTAATATTTTTTTTCAAAATTATGTATTTGTATTATTGTGTATAATACTTAAGTATAAATTATAATAAAGAATGAATAATTAAGTATTAAAAATTAAATTTTAAAAAATTAAAAAAAATCAGGCCCGATTGGCTCAGGCCGGGCTAGCATGGTCCATCTCTCCACGGGCTAGGGCCTAGGATTGACAGGCCCACTAGAGCATCAGCCCGTAATTTTCAAGCGGCCCGGTTTTTCAGCCCTACTGCTATAAGGGGATCCATGTCAGATCACATGTCTGTTATACAACATTGACTATCATAATAAATGAGAAAAATACCATTAAATTTGAATGTCATTACTTTAAAAGTATGATCAACAATGCTATTTTTTAAAAATTGACTAGATTAAAGACTATTTTTTAAAAGAACCCGAAGTCTTGGTATGATTTGTAGACCTCTTCAATTTTTAAGCAAAAAGTACTTCAGGATAACGATTACGTTATAAATCTGAATTTCATATCCAACAATTCCTAGCAAAACTAACTTTCTATTTTATGTACTCTACCCATTTTAATTACATATAATATAAGTAAGTTAATAAGATAATTTAATTTGTAAAAGAAAAGGTAGGATACGGAGGGCAAAAAGAAATGATGAAATCGTATGAGTGATTATGATAAATTGATCAATTAATATCAATTATTATATATATTTATATTAATTTAAAATAATTTATTTTATTAAATTGAATAGGTGGGCATATATCTTAATTCTAAGCGCGGTAATTCTATTTACATCTCCAGTTTACTATGTACACCATCATATTTATTATTAAAAATAAATTATATTAAAAATGATGTGTTTTTCAAGTTTGATTAATCATTATTAACTATATTTTCTCACATATTTATTGCATATAAATACTAACTTTTTTTTAAACATAAATACTGTTAATAACTTCCTTTTTTTTTAAACGAATAATATTACTATCTTCTCATAAATATATAACTTTATATTTTAATTTTGCAAAACTATATAAATATGATAACTTTCGTTTGTCGTATTATTTATATTAATAATAACGATAGTATAGGAATATTATATTATTTATATATAATTGTGTATTTGACTCAATTAACTTGTAAATCTTTTTTAATAACTATTTATAAGTTATAAAATATATTATTTTATATGATTATTTTTATAAAAATAAGTTAATTATTAATATTTATAAATTTTGAAAATATTAATGCTTTTTAAATTAAGGTAAAAGTGTAGATTAATTTAAAAATATAATATTATTAAATGAAATGTATCAATGAAAAATAAATTAATTAAAAAAATTATTATTAATGAATTCAAGAGGAAAACAAATAGAGATGGTAACTTTTACGAATTCCATGTAATTTTAGCATCCCAAATTTAATAGCTTTTGTAGAAAAATAATACGTAAAGTATTTAATGCGTCAAGGGCGTGAGGATTTCATTTTTCATCCAAAGGGAATGTTAATAGTAGCACGGATATTTCTACTTATATACAAGATTTCGTCTTAAATCCAACTAGATAATAATTTCAAGAAGTAATTTATGTCCATCATGAATAAAGTTGTTTTGCAATGCAACCCCTTTATGGGGGTGTTTGTTTTGCGGCGATCCTCCAAAACATCACCGTGATCCTTTCATCATATCATTTTCACTATGTTTGTTTAGTTTAGATGATGAGTTATCATTGTGATAGAGGATCACCTATGATCAAAATGGGATGATATTCGAACTTTTCGATTACTCCAAAAAAAGCTAGGTGATCATCCATCACCGTGATGTGGTGATCTTTCTAATTTTACTTTAGATAAAAATATTCCTTATATTTAACATAATTCCCTTATATATCCTTATATCTATTTTTAGCTACATAACTAATCTATTTAAATCTAAAAAATATATTTAATGAATAATATTTATATTAAAGAATTATATAGAAAATTTATAATTAATGCTTAAAATAAAATTTACATACCATCACCCCAAACATCACTGTAATTAAATAAACACAATATCTCAATATCGCATTGATACGCAAAATAGAATATCATCTCAAAACTACAACGACGATACATTCCGAGATACTTACAACACCATAATGCGAGTATTACTGTGATATTGAATTACCTCAAATAATCACTCTTTGAACTCCGAATTGATAGGAAAAATATTACACGCAAGTAGGAATGTCAACGGGGCGGATCGGGGGCCGGGATCTAATCCCCGTCCCGCCCCGCGAAGCAAAACGGGGGAAAAATCGGCCCCGTCTCCGCCCCGCAGGGATTCCCCACCCCACCAATATTTTAAAAAAAAATTAAATTTTTATAATATAATATATAAATTTAATATATTTTTTTGGTAGAATATATTATAAAGTATATTTTAATCTTATTTATATTTATTTTAGTATTATATAAACTATATTTTAATATTATTTATATTTATTTTATATTATATAAACTATATTTTTATATTATTTATATATTACAGTAGACCGGGGAACTGGGCGGGGATCACCGCGGGGATCAATATTCGGGGATTCCCCGCCTCATTCGGAGCGGATCCCGCGGGGACGGGGAATCCCCGCCCCACTGACAAGCAAGGTGTATGTCCACCGCATCAAATCGCACCACTAAGATTGTCGACTGTTCCCCCACAGTTCGAAGTCCACACGGCTTCTACTCCGTTGCTGCTTCGTGTCCGTGGCATATTACACCTTTGTAAGCCTTCTAACCGACACGTTTTGTTCCTTCTTTACATTACATCATAACATTTAACACAATAAAAATCCCAATCTTTCTCATTTCAGCAAACACCTCTTCTCACACGAAGGAGATAATCAAGAATAATCAGATTAGCGATGTCTTCTCAAAGTCCCAGAAAAACCAACTACTCGCTTTACCCTGACGTCGAAACCAAAGACCTTGCAGAAAAGCTGTTCCCCGACGATGAAGAGGATGTTAATGTCCACCAAGTAGGATCAGCCACAAACCCTTCTACTTTCGAGTCGTCGGAGCAAGTCATCATCAGAATCCCAGGTGCAATAGTCCACCTCATCGACGAGGAGCAAAGCGTGGAGCTCGCCTCTGGAGAATTCTCCATCGTACAGCTCAAACAAGGCGACAACATAGTAGCTGCCCTCGCCCGCGTAGGCGACGAAATCCAATGGCCTCTCGCCAAGGACGAACCGGCCGTGAAGCTCGACGAGTCCCACTACTTCTTCAGCCTCAGGGCCCCCTCAGAAGAAGGTACTGCGACTCCTAGTGCTGATAATATACTGAATTACGGGCTTACAATAGCTGCCAAGGGGCAAGGTGGTCTCTTGAGGGAGCTTGACTCGATATTGGACAAGTTTAGTGCCTTTAGGGTGGAGAAGACGACTTCAGAGGTGGTCGAATGGGGCGCCGTGGCTAAGAAAGTATCGCCTGAGGAGATGGTAAGCAAGAAAGATGAGCTGGAGAAGAGCGCCTCAGCATATTGGACCACGTTGGCTCCTAACGTCGAGGATTACAGTGGAAGTATTGCCAAGTTTATAGCCTCGGGCTCAGGCCAAGTCGTGAGGGGGATACTGTGGTGCGGCGACGTGACCGTGGACAGGCTTAGGTGGGGCAATGAGTTCTTGATGAAGAGAATGAGTAAGGGGTCTACACAAGTTAGTGATCAGGCGGCGAGAAGGATGAAAAGGTATTGTCTTTTTTTCTCTTTTCGAAATGATAGTATCTTTGGAAATAAAAGTATATAAAATTAAATATGATATAATCCCTTTTAAGCCTAAATTTTTAATTGAAGTGTTAAACAGAAGGTTAGAGAGTGTTATGAGTACGAATCTTACGACCATCCGTTTATGAAATTATATATCTAAGGCTAGATAAGAGAGAAATCAGCCTAGAACGTGAGGGCGTATTGGAAATAAAAGTATATAAAATTAAGATGTGATATACTTCTTCCAGGCTTAGCTTTTAGTCAGTATTCCTACATATTACTTATGAATCACACCTTTTACAGGGTCAAAGCGATGACGAAGATGTCGGAAAAAGTTGCGACGGGTGTACTCTCGGGCGTTGTGAAGGTGTCGGGATTCTTCACACGGTCGGTCACCAACTCTAAAGTTGGCCAAAAGTTCTTCAGCCTTCTTCCCGGAGAACTCGTTCTTGCCTCGTTGGATGGGTTCAGTAAGTAGTTTGTAACAGTTACTTTTCGAATGACATATTACGATCATCGGCATCTAATTGCAACTGACGCTGGATCTAAAGACAAGGTTTGCGATGCCGTTGAAGTTGCTGGAAAGAACGTGATGTCGACTACTTCGGTCGTCACAACTGGGCTCGTTTCGCATAGGTAAAACTGAACTAATCTACTTGATCGATATTATCTCTCATGGGCATGTGATTTTATTCGTTTATGTTGGTTGATGATTGCACTCAGATACGGAGAAAACGCGGGTCAGGCGACCCAGCACGGTCTCGGAGCGGCCGGGCACGTAATCGGGACGGCTTGGGCGGTGTTTAAGATACGAAAGGCGTTAAATCCGAAATCCTCGTTTAGGCCGGGCAGTCTAGCCAAAGCTACAGCGAAGGCCAATGCTGCCAGGTTGAAGTCGAGATCTCTATAAAAATTGAGATAGGTTGGTTGTTTCAAGACTGTTATTACCACCAATCCATGGTCTTTGTGTTGTATGGTTTTGTTTGGGTTTGTGTATGTGAAAAGCTTTAGAAGAGTGTGTCTTTTACTACAATATTTAGATGCGACGCTGTGTGAGAATAGAATGGCATATGTATTTATAGCATATAAATAAAATACAAAGATTCAAAGTAAAGGCCGGAGTAAGAAATGGCAGGCGGAGGAGAAGAAGAAAATCCCAAATCAGACGGGCAGTTGTTGGAAAATAGAACTTTTGTCCAACTTGATATCGAATGCTAGAGGAATAGACTTTTGTATTAGAACTAACTTGTTATAATTTTGGCTTCATCTTACTTAATCTTACTCAATATACAATTTTGGCTTCATTTTACTGAATCGTATTTGATCTTACTTCATACAAATACCAAGGATATCACCTCCCGCTAATATTTAGCCAACATATCATAATCTAGAATACCCCCTAATAAATATATAGTTCTATAAGATTTTATAGAATTCTATGGATATTTCTAAAATATTCATAAGCTTCTAGATATTGGGTAAACGATTCTCCTACGCCTAAATGCTAAGTCCATAACTTAATTAGTTAAAGCTCAAATCAAGTTTATATTTTCAACACCCGCTTGATTTGTCATCTCGAGCATACTTCATAGTCGAATGAAATCTTCATTCTTGAGTGTCTTCACGAGTATGTTGGCTATTTGACCTTTTGATTTCACTTCCTTCCTTGTAACGCACTCCCTTCGATCATGAAAGACTGGTTTCTTGGCTAATGCTATTGCTGATTTACTATCCCCTAGAATTTTGGTCAGCTCTAGGGGTGTAAACGAGTCGAGCCGAGCCCGAACATGACACAGCTCGAGTTCGGCTTGATAAAATATAAACGAGCTCGAGTTCGGCTCGAGCTCGATCAAACATTAAAAATAGCTGGTCGAGCTCGGCTGGATAAATTATCGAGCTCGGCTCGAATTGCTCGGATTTGATCAAACATCTTAGCTCGAAATGTTTGAGCTCGGCTCGAGAAGCTCGAATCGATCAACTGTATTGTTCGAACTGCTCGAGCTCAAACTCGATGATCTCCTAAATTTTAATTTTTTGAAGAAAAAAAATACACAACTTACAGCAACCAAAAGCCTTTCAACCAAATACAGAAATAAAAAACCCACAATTCAAACATAAAAAAGCAACCAAAAGCAGTTCCATACGTTTCGATCAACCCAAAAATATAGAAATACAAAATCATAATTGTCGAACACTTCCACAGCAATATAGCAACTCAAAAACTTCTTTTCAAACTTGAACAACACCATTCTTCATCTGCATTCACAAACAATTAAAAGTGTATTTTATTTTAACATTTGAATACATAAAAATGAATACAATTATATACCTCATGCATTAGGTGGAGGACTGGAGATTAATCACTTGATATGCTCTTTCACCCTACAATAAAAATAATATTAAAAGAATATATTCATGATTATATTTATAAACGAAAATATCGTGCTAACAAACTAAGATGTATTTTTAATTCTAACTTACTTTCATCTTTTTCTTCATGTCATGCATGTCGAAGCCAGGAGAGAGTGATGCACGATAAGAATCTATTACTCTTGTTCCAACACTAAAAGTTACTTCCGAAGCCACCGTGCTAACAGGTATGGCTAAAATATCAGCGGTCATCATAGACAATATTGGTTATTGCATTCGATTCATCTTCCACCAATATAAACAAGAAAAATCTTTGGGAATCTCGTCCTTCCTCAAACGATTCTTTTCCAAGTAGTCGACCAATTCGGATTTTTTAACCTCAGAAGTCTCCACTTCCGCATAATATGCATCAAGATCATTCCATTTATACGTAAAGTTTTGTTGGCCATTATCCGCATCGCTAGATGAACCGATACTCTCAGAATTCGAAGCAGTAACTCCTTTACTAGTGTTTTCCACAACATATTCATCATACAAACTATTGAGAAGTTCCTTCACTTTAAAGATATTGTGATGTGCATCACTATGAGAATAAAGCCCAGGGAAGCAAAACTCAAGTGCAAGAATTATTTTTTTGGGGGATCAAGCACAGCGCCACCACCGCCAATAGCCATCAACAAATTACAATCACCCCAATATTTGTCAAATTTTGTTTTCATTTTTCCAACCAATTCCCGAAAAAATAAGTCTTTAGCATTCACATTATTATCCAATGTTGATTTATATTTTTGAACTTGTTGAAGAAACAAATTTGAAGTAGGATACTCGCTACCTGAAATAATATGTGCGGCTATCCAAAATCCCTCCAAAAGCAAGCAAATCTTTCGAACTTTCTCCTAGTCTTTCTCTTGTGGGAAACAATCATAAAATGGATCACGCTCTTTGAACATATAAAATGCGTCTTTGAACTTCAACACACAAGTCAACATTTCAAACATGGAATTCCATCGAGTTTTACAATCACGAATCAACTTCCTGTCATTCAATTGCAATTGTTGCACACATTCTGTGAATAGCATTCATCTTGCATATGAGTGGTTCGCATACTCGATACTTTCTCGTACATTGCTAGTAATGTCTTCAATTGCTCCAAGTCCATCTTGAACACAGAGGTTCAAAACATGGGCACAACAGCGAACATGAAATAGACTTCCTCCACATGACAATGCTTTGGTTTTCTTGATCGTATCTTTCATACTCTGAATAGCCACGTTGTTGCTAGAAGCATTATCAACTGTAACCGTAAAGACCTTGTTTTCAATGCCCTACTCTTTCATACATTTGAAGATTGCATCAAAAATCTGAATGCCTCCTCTCGGTGGTGGAATATTAATGAAGCTTAAAACTCTCTTTTGAAGCTTCCAATTAGAATCAACCCAATGTCCCGTCACCACCATGTATTCGATCATTTGATTTTTAGATTTCCAACAATCCGTCATCAAAGAAATCCGATTAACAACCTCGAGACTTTTTTTTCAACACCTTTTCAACTTCATAAACTTTCACATAATCAGATCTGCACGTGATTCTGCTAACTCTTTGCCATTCAGGCATTCCCGTCTTCATCATCAAATTGAATCCCTCCTCATCCAAAATAGTAAACGGACGTTCGTGCATCATAACCCAATGAGCGGCTGCCTCCTCATTTGCTCCATGTCAAATTTTCCCGAATGCACAATAGGAAAGCGTTGAGATGGAGAATCGACCGGCATGAAGTTTAACTTTGAATTTTGCGCACTTTCACGCAATGCAATTATCCGCTTCGCACATGTCTTTCGATGCCTAAGAAGGTTTGTTGTAGCTCCCGACTTGGTCAATGCAAAGTGTGTACGACAACAATTACATTTGCCCTTCTTATTCCCTTACACTGTCACAATCTGAAAATCGTTCCAAACATCCGATGTTTTTTTTCTTTTATTTGTTTGCATGTTCTTCTACTTGTTTGTCTTGTATTTGTGTAGTATTTGCCCCAATGGAATTCAATTCCATTCTTTCCATTGCTTCATTTTGTCTTTGTAGCTCGTTATCGACTTGATTGCTTTCAGTAACACCGCTTCCAACAGTAAGTGGACTAGATGATTGTTCCAATGCAAATAATGTCCAAACGTGTGGGACTGCAAAAGAAGATCTTTTAGCAAGGTTTCTGCAAAAAGATGAAGTGAATCTATGGTGTTTGTGAATGGAATTGTGGAGTCTTTTGCGGATGTGGTGACGGTGAGAGAGGTGAAATTAATTTAGCTTTAGGGTTTCTTTGTTATATACAATGTGTATTTTAGACTTTTCATTCATGATATTATGATGGAGTTCGACCTAATTCACTGATTCGTGAGAAGATACTGAACTTCTTTTATTGGGCTCGATAAGCTCGACGAGCTATCGAGCCCATATAAATCTAGCTCAAGCTCGGCTCGAGCTTGGCTCGAATTCGGTCAAATCAAACTCAGATTGAGTTTTGACCGAGTGGCTCGTGAACAGCTCGGCCCGTTTACATCCCTAGTCAGCTCATCTTATGGTATCCAAATTGAATAAACTAATGCCCCATTTGGATACCCGGATTTCAAATTGAAATCTGGGTTTCCTCCAAATCACCGTTTGGAAATTGAACGGATTTTGATTTTGATTTCATTCAAATCCGAGGATAATTTAAACGTTTGTTTTTTGTTGAATTTGAAATTCGATGAGAAGTGGTCCGTTTTCAAAATCTAAAGTCTAGCCTAGCCCGTAGTAAGTTCGACAACGGCGGCGGTAGCTGGCGTCATCGGCGGCCGGCCGGCCGGCATCTTGTCATCGACGACGGTGGCTGGCGTCATCGGCGGAGGTCGGCGGCGACGGCGGTAGTTGGCCAGTCAGCATGTTGTCATCAGCGGTGGTGCTCGGCGGACGATGTCGGCGGCAACGGCGGTAGTCGGCCGGTCAGCGTGTTGTCATCAGCGGTGGTGGTCGGCGGACGACGTCGGCCGCAACGGTGGTAGTCGGCCGGTCAGCGTGTTGTCGTCAGCGGTGGTGGTCGGCGGCAGCGGTTGGTTAGCCGGCGTGTTGTCATCAACGGCGGTCGGCGGTCAGCGGTGGTCGGCGGACGGCATCGGCCGGTGTCGGCCGGCCAACCACCGACGTTTGCCAAACAATTGATTTTAATTTTAAATTCAAATTTTGAAATTTATAATATAAAATTATGGTTTTTCGTTCAAATACACGAATCGAAACGTAGCCTAAATGAATTTATCTAATCGATTCATAAATTCATTTTAATTAGGTTAAGACTGTCTACCGTCGATGCCACCGACTGTCGAGCTCTGACGACCGACCGATGCCGATCGTCGACGCCGTCTACCGCCAACGAGACCGTCCGCCCACCGAGGCTGCCGTCGTCGAACTTATTAGGACCTAGACTTTGGATTTCGAAAACGGACTATTTAACATCGAATTTCAAATTCAACAAAAAACAAAGGTTTAAATTATCATCGAATTTGGATGAAATCTAAATCGAAATTCGTTCAATTCTCGGTTGATTTGGAATTTCAAATCGATAACTGATTATCCAAACGGGCCATAAATAAATTTCAAGAATTCACTTCTAGGGGTGGCAAAATCCGATCCATTCATGCTGGACCGAAGATAGGGATAGAGAGTTGACGGTAATTATCCTTCAGTGAAAATGCGGGAATGAGATTGGGATGATATTCATCTTCCCCACCTCATGCCTCGGCAATGTTTGAGATTTTTCTTGGTTTTTTTTTTTTTATTTTCAAGTTGGTTTCATCTTTATTAATGAGAACTTTTGTCTCTATCGAATTCTACTAGTTATGGGAGAGATTTGTTCAAGCTGTTTAGTCTATATAATTATTTCTTGTGAAATGAAATAGCGAGCTCACGTTGAGAAAAAAAATAGAAAATATAAATCCAAAACAATATTGTAATTATGCGATGATACGGTTAAAACTACCAACCAACCCAACCCAACCCAAAGCCCGTAGGTACTGTTTAAAGTGTTGGGACCGCTTTATCCTTTCAAGCTTCTCTTCTTCCCTTGAACACCGACTCATCAACATATGCACTACGCTCCCATCCCAACTAGGAGACCCAAAAAAGAAAATTGTTGGTGGGAGTTTTTGGGGGTTTTAGGGTTTTGAGTTTTGCGGATGAAAAATGGAGAGGCTTATTTACTCCAATTCAATCCCCTCCAGGCTTCAAAAGGTGTCCGCAGCCCTCCCCCGTCTCGGCCGAATCGACTTGACTCAGGGGCTCAAGTTTACGCCTTCATCTAATCGGATACCTAGGTCCGTGTTATGGCGGGTCGAACCGATTTATTGCAGCGTCAGGGAACCCAATTTCGTCAACCCCAAAACGGATCACGAGTCGTCCTCTGTGGGTTTGGGTGAATATTCAGATCCCAAGCTCCCTTTTCTCAAATTTGTTGCTGACAGACTGTCTCGGCAGAAGAAAGTATGAGCTTTTGGTTTCTTTTTAGATGTTTCTTGTTTATACTGTTTGCTCTGTTAGAAGCAAATCAGCTGGATTTTGTTGACTATAATTTTAATCTGAACATAACGCCATGCGACCAGTTGTTTGCTTCTTTGTTATGATATGAAGGGTTCATTCGGGTGCTCACTTAATCGGATATTGTGAATTTTTTGAATTGGATTTACGATCTAAAATGTGCCCGCATGCTTCGCTGATTTTTGTTTATTAAGCTTGAGTTTTTACATTTGATATTTCCATCAATGCCAAGGGCACTTCTTGTGGTCTTTAGATCTGGTAGTAAATGAATCTATAACTAACGCATAGGCAGTTGTTGCATATCCCCTAGCATTATTAGATGTGATTTTCGTCTTGGATGTCCTTTTCGTCTTAGCGGAAACTTCAGTTGGGACAAGTGTGTTCTTAGCTATGTGTGTTAGGATTCTTTTGAAGCACTTTGCCTAGTTCAGTTTAGAAATGTGCTACGCCTTATTTGGTAATATTTCTTAAAATTAGTATCATGTGGTATTACTAGGGTGCCTTCAATGATAATTTGAATGAAGATATAGCATATAAAAATCAATGGTCTCATAACTAAGCAGTTCCCTGCAAATATCATAGAAGCTCCGTAAAACTCATAACAAACAGAAGCAAATGAAAATATTTTCCAAGTAATTAGTCATCATTCGACGACTTATATGCGTATTTAGTAGTAAGTAAGCTCATGTGCTTGTCAATTCCTCATGTTCTTGACTATTTGTTTCTCTCTCTGTGAACTCTAGGTAATCAATGCCAGGGCAGTAATTCTGCTAGTAGCGATCTTCCTCATATCGCTCCACACCTCAATCACCTCCCCTGCACTCGCCAGCCTCCCAGCCGCAGCCAAAGCAAGCACAGGCACAGGTCTCATCCGCAATGAGCTACTGAGCAGTGCTTGGACGGGCTTCTTTGCTGGTTGCCTCCACACACTATCTGGCCCGGACCACTTAGCCGCCCTGGCTCCACTCTCCATAGGCCGCACAAGAATGGAGAGTGCAGCCGTCGGAGCCCTATGGGGCTGTGGGCACGATGCGGGCCAAGTCATATTTGGCCTCCTCTTCCTCCTCCTGAAAGACCGCCTCCACATCGAGATTATAAGAACGTGGGGAACGAGGGTGGTGGGTTTCACCCTGCTGGTAATAGGAGCCATGGGAATCAGAGAAGCTTCTGAAGTCCCTGAGTCATTTGTAGCCTTGGAGAACGGCGATCCCATCGCTAGCCCTACGGGTGGGAAAAAGAAGATCGGGTTTGCCACTTTTGCAACCGGGATTGTGCACGGGCTCCAGCCCGACGCTCTGATGATGATCTTGCCCGCACTTGCTCTGCCATCGCGCTTGGCCGGTGCTGCTTTTCTGGTGATGTTCTTGGTGGGCACGGTGATTGCAATGGGGAGCTATACGGTGTTTATTGGGTCGTGTAGTCAAGCTCTCAAGGATCGGGTCCCGAGGATAACGGAGAAGCTAACATGGGCTTCTTCACTCATTGCCATTGGTTTAGGGCTTGCCATTCTTGTTAGCCAGTATTTTGGGTTCAGTTTGTATTGACATTTCTCTCTGTATTTCTGGGATTTGCAGATGTTTGTCATGATTTTAGTTACAGTGAGTTGAGAAGAAAGCACTCTCAAAATGATATTATGATTTATAGTTATATAAGTTACAATTCTTGAAAGTTTGCAGTGCTTTTTTGTTATTTCCATTTGCTTCGACTTTAGGAGTGCGTTTGGTTTGTGGAAATTAGTAGGGAAAAGAAAATGAAATGGAAAAGAAGAACCAATTTTGATGTTTGGATGATTAAAGAAATTGATGAGGAAAAGAAAAGAAAATTTAACTAAGTTTAAAGCTAAAACATTAGAAAATTAATTTCTTCACCAAATGGTGAATAAATGAAAGAATTTATTTTCCTTACCGTTTTCCTTGATCCAAACACACACTAGGCTTATCCTATGGCAATTCAAGACTATCTTCTCCGTAGGGGTGGTTGAATTCCCATGTTGAATCATCTCCATTGGAAGTTGAGGTTATTGGAATTGGGAATATCCGATCAAAATGGAGGAGAATTGACGGTGATTTTTTGTCATTGGAAGTCGAGGTTATTGGGATTGGGAATATCCGATCAAAATGGAGGAGTATTGACGGTGATTTTTTGCCGGTGAAAATGCGGGAATGTGATGAAGATGAGATTCATGTTCCCCAATCCCCACCCATTCTCGTCCCCCGACTCCATTTGAACCAATAGGGTGATTCTCCGTTCCTGAATTATATTTACTAATATGTATAATATGTACATTATGTAAAAAAACCTTGGGTGTGTAATGAAGGTGTCATATTTATCATATATGTTAAATAACATCTTTTTAATTTTCATATCATATTATGTCCTAATATTATCATATTATTAACGTTTCTTGTTTTTCAGTGCGCCGTAAGTTTTTTATAATCGTGAATTTTCGTTATGTCTCTTCTCGACTTTGATGATGTTAATTTGTTTTTTTTTACTGCAAAAAACTTTTGTGCTTTTGGATCTTAATGGAGAACCTGAATTCCCCACGGGAATCCCCAATCGCCTATAATGAATCTGCATCTTCGAACCAATTTGTCATAAAAGGTGAATTACCAAGGATAATTAATGATGCCAGAAAAAAAAATTCCACTCGTCCTTTGTCGATCTTGCCTCCGTGAACGTCGTCGGACTGCCGGGATCGTCGTCTGACATCCGAAGGTCGTTGCCTGCAGCAGGGCCGGATTTGAGCCTGTGCATTCTGACCCACTGTACATGGCAGTAGAAGTTTAGGCAAAAATTTTAAATGATCATAGCCACATTTTTTGACCAAAATTTTAATATGTTTTTATATGGGGCTCATTTTTTTTAAAAAATCACCTCGGCCACCAAAATTAAAAAAATAGCCCTAGCCTGCAGTGCCAAGATTGAGGGGGTTAGGTCGTATGAGGGTATTTTTCTTTTTAGGCAGATGAGTCGAAAGTGAGGAAAAATGCGTAGAAAAGTGTTATGAGCGTAATTAAAAAAATAGCCCTCCGAGTTATCTCTCCCTCTCCTAGGTTGTAATTAATTATAGCAAGTGTGGGCTCATTTTATAAAGAAGTGTATATATGTGTAATTGGGCCCAATCACCACCTAACCTAAGCCCAAAGCTAAACATACAAACGGCGTCGTACGAGAAATGAAATCCTCGTCTCGTCCCCTTTCCATAAACCCCTCCAAAACTCTCTCTCGTCCACCGAGCACCGCCGACCGCCCTAATGCATGTATAAAGGGAGAAAATGGCTGGAAAATTTAAAGAAGTCCTGAAAAAATACGGCAAAGTCGGCATAGCCGTGCATTTCTCAGTTTCCGCTGCCTCAATCACCGGCCTCTACGTGGCCATCAAGAACAACGTTGATGTCGAATCGGTGCTGGAAAGGGTCGGCATGCACGATGTGTTCAGAAAGGCGGAACCGATCGTTACGCCTCCGGAGGATGCTGAAGTGACCCCCCGCGTACATGATCCGACGGCTAGTAAGCCGAGGCTGAGTAATCGGACGGCTGAGCTTGCGGCGACAAGCGGCGGCGCTCTTGCTGTAGCGATTTTGGTCAACAAGGCGCTTTTTCCGGTGAGGGTTCCGATAACGCTGGCGCTCACGCCCCCTCTGGCGAGGTTTCTCGCTAGGCGCAAGTTGTTTAAGACTAATTTGTGATTGGTTGATCTCTTATTTTCTTTGTAGCTACTGCACCTACGCCAATGATTGTTATATGTTGTTTCTACTGCTTTGGAATAATGGTTATGCTTTGGCACTATAAGAAAGAAATGCAGTACTTGTTGTGATTTTGTTGTACTTTCAAGAAGTTTCCATGACCATTTTCAAGTATGATTACACCATTTCGCATTGCAGAGAGGTTCGATGAGTTGTACAGATTGTTTCGACATTTCTTTATTGATTTTGCATATATCTTGTCTATACTGCCCAAGAAATGTGAGCTTTGGGATACAAGAATTTACTCTGTGTCATTCCAAGTTAGAAAATAGTTTGACCTTTGTTTTCACTCGGCTAGTCCGTTAATTCTCTCGTCTTGTGATTGTACGTACATTTGTGTGAAAAGTCGGGCCTTGACATATGTGTTTCATCAGAACGCAAACATATTGCCGGCTCTCTTGTCTTCCTTTTTCAGCCTGTCGCTTTTGTAATTTGTTGGTCTGATTGTTATGTGGAGACCCCTTTTTTTTTCTTTTCATTTCTTGATTTTTCGAAAATAATTGTGTTTTACCATATGTTTTCCCGTCAAATATAAGATACCTGGTAGGAGATCTACTTCCGTGCCGTTTGTGATGAAGAATGGACTTTTTGAACTGTCACGTGTATGATCTCTTCGGCTTTGCCTTGCATTAGTCTTTTAGATTCTTCAGTTGCGATGCATGTAGGATACCAAACGGCGAGTTGTGAGATAGAAAGCTGTTTGTTTCCACTACCCATGAATGTTAACTTCACTTACTTCATAGAACATCCAAAGTGTAGCTCAGCATTCTTACCTTGAAGATTGCAGGTGATGACATTTTCACACCCTTAGGATTTGATTTGAGTGCATAACAAGAGGAAAGAAAGATCAAAGCTAACTTGTAAGACCTTTTTCATGCGTCGCCCCTAGTTTTCCCGTATATATAGATATGTTTGCCTGTGCCTTTAGGGTTCTCCACCATTGCTAGCAACGTCCTTGATAAGCTTGTACGTACTTGCTTGCATACATTTTCTCACGGCTTATTCGTTTTGCATGAATGAATATATACTGCAAGTCTGCTGTGTGGGAGAGAAGTCATAGGATTTATACGATGTAAGCTAATGCACAGATCCTCCCTCATGTACTTACGTTTGTGACGATATTACAACCAAGTTAGAATACTTCCTCACGATTGGACGTAAGAGGACAGAAAAAAGCAAACGATGAATGTATGTGCAATAAAACATGGAAGGAAAACAGAGGCCAAAAAATTATAGTCATTGGAATAAAACAATGGTTCGGTTACTCAGTGCACCGTGCTACTACTGTCGCCAGATATCATAACTTGGCGTTGTTCAGTTCTTAAAACCTTTCTTCCATTGCCTTTTAATTCAGAAGGAATCACACGGAATTTATCACAAAATCAATGATGTTTAATAGAAACGGCCAGGACTTTGCTACGGCCGGCCGAGATGACTAAATTCATGGCAATCAGCTCCAACCCCACTCAAAGCAGCAATAAGATTCGGAACGATTTTACCCAGCATTAACTTGAAACCAACCGAGTTATTCGAATCCTCCTCATCGCCGCCCACGCTCGCAGAAGCATCCTTTGTTAGCGAACCAATCATGTGGCCTTTCATATAAGCATCGCATGCCTTGAGGACGTAGTAAACCCTCTTCCTGAAATGTTCTGCCACGAGCTCCTCAAAGTCCTAAAACAAAGATCATTAATGTCTGAGATCATTTCCATGATGTGAAGTAAAAGTTAAAAACAATTTGCAGTTGCGTACCTTGGGAGGCTTTCGAATTAGGTACATCATCGTCTTACAGTTCAGCAAGAATGTGTTCTCATTGTAGGACAGTGAGTTCTTTTCTCCCTCTGCTGTTCCGACTTGTTTGTCATACCCAGCTTCGTTGAAATAGGGCCTGGAGTTGAGAACCAGCCCCTGTAGTGAAACCAGCACTTGGAGAATGCTCGAGGTCGACGGGTCCCACACCTCGTTTCCCTTACCAGTCCATGTGTTCAAAAGGCTCAGGCACACTTTTCCTTCCTCGTATAGATTTGGGTTTATACGCCATCCTCCAGAATGGTAATACGCTGACTGATATGGGGGAAAAGATTCAGATCAAATATGAATGTATGCATCAAACTTATGCAATAAATTTGGTCGGGGAAAATGAAAATTTAGTATGATGGTTCTTACAGGTGGAACATCTGGATATTCTGGTGGTAGATGGAAGTCAAAAAAGAAGAGGCCGTCCTGATACGGTGTACCATAAGCTCCAACTATGACAGCCCTCAAGAGGTCCATTCTATCTTCATAGGCACGTACGTAAATACCATCTGGTGAAACATCTGATTAGTCATCACACTGCAAGAAAAGATGATATCGAGGAATATTATGACACAGATCTGTGCAAATGGTAAAGGCGTACCGGGCAGATTGTTTTGCAGAATATCCCAATCTCGTTGAACTTTCTTGAGCCACTTTCTAGAGTTGTTCTGTAAATTTCATACAGGAGGACTTGGTTAGGGAAAATAAAAGTGTAACTAAAAGGGCAAAGTGAAGAAGTTGAAGAAGCAACATTTGGATTTTCAGAAGCATAAAATTCATAGATTGCACTTGGGATTAAAAATGTAGCTTTAGAAAAACTAACCAATCCCTGTGAACCAAGAAAGTAATGGTCGGACGGATCTCTGATGATATCGAAACCCATAAATTTTGTAACAGTTTTCTCACTGGAACCAGAATCCACTTCAAGTGGATCTGCTTCACTTTTAGTCTCTGTGCTTTTCGTGGCCATGGTCATGTTATGCCCAGTTCCATTGCAAATAGTGTTTTTCTTAGAAATGCCATCCTCGATGCTAGACTTGTCAGAAAGGTCTTCATTCACATGCAATTCATCATTGTGAAGATCTTCTTCACTTTTGCTATCTGAAGAACTAGCCGAATCTGACTGCTTTCGTCCCCTTGAAAATATTCCAGAAGCTATTCTAGTCACAAAATCAATAGCAGCTGCAAGGGGAATCGAGAGAGCTCCATTTCTTCCAGAACTCTCTCCATCCATGCTGCTGCCATCTTCAATATTGGACCCATCAGCTTTGTCTGCTTCATGGTCCTTAATTCAAAATGCCAATAATATCCATAAATCAAAAAGGAGATGTGTGGATTTGGATATGTTTCAGGATTACGTATCTATTGATAATGCATAATATGAGACTACAAACAGGATACCTCTTTTCCTATGTCAACAGTCTCTGCATTGTCATCTTCAACAGTTTCCCAACTAGCAGCATCATCATCTCCATAGCTTCCGCCTGCAATGGAATCATCATCATCTCGACCAACTACATATATTGCTTGCGGACCAACCTGCGATAGCAACAAAGATTCACCTTGATGCATGCAAGGAAAGCAGAGGAATAGTTGGAACTCCTTGATACTATAAAGGTTCAAATATACAACCACTAGCATCTGTATTTTCATCTATGCGAAGAAATAAATTTAGTCTATACACTAGAAAAAACGATTCACATATTGAACGCCTAAAAATTTGAAATTTCATTCGAGCAAATGCAGAGAAGGAAAGATCGATCTGCGAAATGAAATTTAATATATTTGAGAAAGAGACATGATATTTGATTTTGACCATGCAAAATAATTACCGTTGATACCATCCCATCAGCCCATGTGACTTCTATGTCTCCATCTTTTAGCCCGGTGATGTTACCAACCCATGAAAGATCAGAAAATCCGGACGGCGAATTGTTCATTGATGAATTTCCAAAATTATCACTTCCATGATGCCTTTCATCTTGGTGATTGGGATATTCTGGGCTATTAAGCTGTTGATCTTCAATTGTTTGCACAGATGAATCCATCTGATCAGGTAAAGAAATAGGTGAAAGCCGAATTACTACATCTCCATGGCAGTAATCATAGTCTGGGTGGCCCTCCAGTTCATACACACTTACTAGCTCCTCCTTATCAAATTCTCTAGGGTCCTCAGCCCTTGCAACCCGCTTCAACCACCTCACCCAAGCTGTTTTATCTTTCGCATTCACACTTTTAATAACCCCCACACGCTTTTCCTCAACCGTATCCACACTTTCATCAGCGGCCTTCTCAACCACATATTGTTCAGCAACAAATTCATGATCTCCAGGGCTATCAATAGGAATCAAAGATGTCGAATCCAGACCTTGTTCTACTCTTCCATCCTGCCATTTAACATCGACTTTCGTCTTGGTTTTGGTGATAAAAAGAGCTCTTTCAAAAGCTTCCACCTTATTCCGTGCTTTCTTTTCCTTTTTGACAGCAACTTTACGCAGTTTTTTGCGATGAAGTTGTCTGGTCTCTAGCACAGCTCGCTTCTGATCTGGCAATGAACTGCTTGCATCAGACCCTACGGGGACATTGCCCTTGGTGGTTTCACTGTTTATGGTCAAAGAAGTCTCCAAATCACATTCCATTAATTTACTTGATCCAGTTGGTTGTTCTGTGGTGGTCATCTCAGCATCAGATTCGTCGCCTGTTTCATTTGATTCAAGTTCATCCTTAGCATAATCTTGAGATTCTAACTTTTGTGGCCCCTTTCCCAAGGGATCGGCCAACCCACAAGAGGGCAGTTGCAGAAGGCACCAGTCACCTAGCTGCCAGTTTGTGTGAGTAAAGCATGATAACAACTTTAAATCCTTTGGGCTCTGCTCTTCAGCTGGCGTAGTAGCAGAGTCAGGACCGTACCCAGCAGAAGCAATCCAATAAATAAACACCGACCCTATGGTTACTTTCGTCACTGTACCTTCCAATCGATTAGCTTTCCATAATCCGGACAACCATCTTGAATTTTTGAATACCGATGAAGAACTTGCCTTAACTCGTTGCCCAGGATAATATGGAAAATGCCCATCTTCAAGGATGTTCTTTCCAACAGGTTTGAGACGCGAAGGATCCGCTTTCATGACTTTGCACACAGAACCATCATCAAGTAGGACAGTAACATTATCGAAAACATCTTCAATCCTACCTAACCATGGCCCAAGAATGACATGATCACCAACCGTGAACTCTCGAACGCGCTTTAACTGATTAGATGGTATATCCTTTATAACAGTCCCATCATGTGTTAATAAATCGACACTGATATTGACATCAACTATGATGCCTATTTGACCGGTTGGATCAGAAGCAGCAGCGACATAATCACCATGTAAAAATCCTCTATCAACGACTATTATATCATCAGTACATTCTGTACTTTCTGACTCATCCATCCAAAGAATTCTAACGTGATCAGCCGTCAAGGGGCTTTCGCTTTCATCGTTATCATCAGTTTTTCCATCAGCATTCTTAAGAGGACTTGTTCCAGTATTCTCATCATGTCCATCTTTAGAACCAGCCTCTTCATCTTTTTCATCGTCATTGTCACCATCATCATCGCCGTCGTCGTCGTCATCATCATCTTCATCTTCATCATCATCTTCACTGCCGTCTGAATCTGTATCTCCGGCAACTTCGGTCACAATCCCAATCTTATCACTAGTTTTGCTTCTGACAACATCCTGTCTGTAAATGTACGAAACATTCTCTAAATTCTTAAGAATCTCATTGGGTTTACTATTGTTTCTCAAGTTTGGATCTACTGTATGTTCACTTGAAGAATTATCTTGATCTTTGGGGGAAGTGACATAACTAGTTGCACGTTGGACAACACTGGAAGGGTCATGAAGCTCTCTAGGCTCCATCTGCTACCACATAAGAAAAAATGATTAGAATCTTGAAAAATAAAGCTAAAACCTCAATTGAATTGACACAACCTTCATGGTTTGAATGAGTGGTTACAAAACCCAAGATGTTATTTCAAGTGTAAGATAGTTCCCTCGAATTTCAAAGACTTTAGGCTTCCAAATATTGGTCCTGAAAACGTGGACTACGTAAGTACAGTCTCAAAAAAATAATATCAAAACCATTGTGGCAACAATTTATTTCAAGAACACAGAGATATGATCAAGATCGACCAATTAATCCAAAATGGAGATTTGGAGAAACAAAACATGATCCATACTCGAACACATAGTAATAAGATAGATGGAAAACTCATACCAACCACCCCAACCATTGAAGACCAAGCTTAATCAACAAATTAAAAACAAACAGGAATACCCAGCCCCAAAACAAAAGCAGCTAACATCTAGTCATGAAGTTTCAGAGAATAAAAGATTAAAACACAAGCAGCTAACATCTAGTCAAGCGAAGGCCTCATCAACAAAGGACAGAGGAATATCAATCAAACAATAGGTCTATTTCACACCATTAGATGCATAATCGTAGTATCTTCACCACACATCGGATTTCCCCACATTGCGAATAAGGTATGCCCCGAAGTGCAAGAAAAGGATTCCATATCCCAAGAAAACACGTAGAAATTCACAAATATAACAATAACCAAGCTCCAAACCTCACAAAGATCTTAATAGCTCCATATACCAATTGGTCAATAGCAAAATGGATACAAATCAAAAGATCAAAAGTAGAAGAGACGATAATCCAGCGATTGGGATTGATGTACAGCTGCCCATTCCCTTACCAAATAAAGAATCAAGAAAAGGGATGCGCAGAGATTGAAGGATTGATACAGAGAGCTGCGGCTGCGGCTATGGCTATTCTATTTTGCCTGTAATTCTATTGACGTTTGAAAAGAATATATATTGTTTTTTTTTTTCTGTTATTTAAAATCATATAGCAAACGACGGTGTGAAGGTCTCCGTATATATAGATATATTCCTTGCAGTAGGTTTATTACATATATTTTCCTCTAATGACATATATTAATTGTTTTTTCCCTTCGTGTAAATAAATGGAATGTGTGTGTTTAGCTGAGTTTCTCAATATCGGAATAATTCTAATTGATAGGGATATTTTTGACATTCCCTACTACTTTTATTAGAAAATATAGTATAAGCCCTATTATATTATGAAAAAATATTTAATCATGTTTATGTATATTATTTAAGACGGTGGTTATATGAACATTAGTATAGTAATTATATGGAGAACAAAAGTTGAGGAAGTCATATGGGTAGAATAAGAATGATAGAGTAATATTTAGTTTTGTGATTGTAATTTAAAAGATTGGCGTGTGATTTGTATTTTGTAAAATTACACACAAAAAAAAAAATTGAATAAATAATGGTTTTATCTCTCTAAATCTAATCGAAAAATATTTATATAATAGTTTTTAATATAATACTTAATTATTATAATAATAACTTAGTAATATATTCGGTTTTCTTTTAATAAAAATATAGACCAATCTCAACCCCATTTTTATATACACAAATTACAGATTTTTTTGTTTGTGTTTCTTGGGGACCTAATTTATCATATAATAAATAATAGAGGGAATGGCCTTGTCTGTTTTTTCGCTCACGCTTGTGTCGCCATATTGTTTTATGGGTCATAGGTCCCATAAAAAGAATAAACATATAGAGTAGAAAAATAAATTTCTTGAATTGAAATTTACAAATATTGTATATTCTATCAAGCAAAGTGATTTAACCGTGGGCTTTTTTAATTAAATAAATGGTTTTTTATTTTTTATTTATAAAATAAATGAAAAATAATATTTATTAATAAAATAAATATTTTCGTAATTAGAAAATACGAATTATAACTCGTATCTTAAAGATACGAGTTACTTCACTTTATAAAAAAAGGTTGGACCCCACATGAAAATACTTTTTATTACATATTTCACCAAATCATTAAATCATCGTTACTTTATGCGATATATGTTATAAAAACAAATAAACACGTCTAATTTATTATTTGTTTCATGACGGTCAAATTGATATCCATATCTTATATTTTTCGATATTCATAAGAATAGTATTTTTCGATATTCATAAGCTTGTATTGTATCAATATCCACTCCCTCCAAATTTAATATAGATCTCAGGTAGACATGTTCATACGGTTCTAAATTTATAAATTTTTTGTTTCAAAACCAGACATTTTTTTATAAATTTTATAACCGGGTTTGCAAACCGCCGATTTCGGTTTTCAAAAAACAAAAACCGAAACCGAACCGTTATAATAACTGTTCGGTTTTGATTTTAACTGGAACCTTTGACCCCAGTTAACCGAACCGTTGGCCACCGATTCGATTCTGGTTTTTAAAATCGTATGAACATGTCTAATCTCAGGTGTCCAAATTTAAATTTAATCATGTATTATACAGCAATGTCCATTCCATTTTCCATATTTCATAATTTATCAAAAAATACTATTCTTATGAATATCGAAAAATATAAGATATGGATATCAATGTGACCGTCATGAAACAATGAATAAATTAGATGTGCTTATTTGTTTTTATAACATAAATCGCATAAAGTAACGATGATTTAATGATTTGGTAGAATATGTAATAAAAAAGTATTTTTATGTGAGGTCCAATTTTTTGTATATCTTTTAGTTGTTTTAAATTAGGTGGTATAACTTGTATCCTTAATTCTTATTTAGTAAGTACGAAAAAATTTATTTTATTAATAAGTTTTATTTTTCATTTATTTTATAAATAAAAAATAAAAAACCATTTATTTAAATAAAAAATCCCAATATTGTTGGACCTTCTACTTATTCTCTTCATCAATACATTGGCTATTGTAAGTTGTCATTGCAAGGGACATACATACATACATACATACATACATACATATACTAAAACAACAAGACATAACTTACCTTGGTAACTCATTCACTCCAAAAACAAAAGGGCACAAGCATTTACGCTTCTCTCTCTTTCATAGGTAGTCAAGGCTAAAGCAGCTGCCAATGCATATATATATATATATAAGCTCAAAAGGAAAATTCGTCAGAGCAACAAATAATGTAAGTCCACATTCTTTAATAAGTCTTTGTCTCCATTGTTGGCTTCTACTAGGAGAAAAGAAAACCATGTCCATTCAATGCTTACAGAGAGGGACCCTTCTTCAACCATTGGCAGCACCAATCAAATTGTCACCATGAATTTGATGAGACAGATTTATTTCTTACATAGTAAATAAAGATAACCACTTTAAATGGGTTGGTTATAAAAGTGGAACTCATAAAGATCTTACTTATTACACTCAATGAATTTGATTACCTAGTACTGAAGACTGAGAAATTACACTGACATGAGGCAGAGGTTCTGGGCAGAAGCTGCTACTTACTTCAGTTCATGGACTGATATTCATGCGACTGCTCCCCCGCGGGAATAAGGTCTTGAAGGTCGGAGCTTCTTGAAAATCTCAGCCAACGTTTTTTCTCCGAGTACTTCAAGCAAGGATGCAGAACGAGTCCCACCAAAACTGCGAGGAGGCTAACCGCCATAACTTTAAGTGAAGCCAATGCCAGCACGACAAGTATCAACAGCGTCGGAGGAATGCACATAAGAGTGATCCCGGCGGTGGTCAGAGGAACTTTATATGGTCTAGAAGCTTCGGGGTACTTAATTCTTAACCTGACGAAAGCTATGAACTCCATGATCATCCCGAAGCAGTATAGGAAGTTCTCGGCAGCAACTATCTCTTGAAAACTGAGCCATGAGAGGAGTACCACGCCTGAAGCAGAGAACAGTATCCCCACAAGAGGCGTTCCATGGCGGGACCTCTTGGCAAAACACTCGGGGAGCATCCCTCTTTCAGCCATCCCCAGAAGCTGAAATGAATCGCTGCTCATCTCAGCCACAAACATGCCCATGTTCGAGAGCGCCGAAGCTGCTTGGATCCAAAATCTCAGCCACACCCCTCCGAGCATTTTAGCTATATCCGAGAAATACCCATCGCTCCATTCGTCGCGATTGAGTGGAACCGAGCCCGTCCCGACCAAGAGCGGGAAAAAGTATCCTAAAACGACGAGAATAAGGGCGTAAAAGAGGGCCTTGGGTAGAGTTCTACCAGGGTTTTCTACCTCTCCCGATAGAGTACTAATCGAATCCCAATAATTCAGATTCCAGAACAGAGTATTCAAGTACAAACCCCAGTCTACGTTGTCCAAGTTCACCACAAACCACCTCGAGGTATCCAACTTAGGAATCGAAACGACTCCCATGACTAAGAATGGAAGCAGAGAAAACACCCCTAAGAACGTAGCAACCCAGCCGATTATCGTCAGTCCCCTGTAGTTCATGTAGGTAAGAGCCAAAGTTAGCGCCAACACAGTGATCGTCCGTGGAAAACCGCCGGCAAGAATTGGGACTGCTGACTTAAGATAATCAACGAATAAGACGGGATAGAGTGCATTATCGATGACTCCGCTGAGCCATTTCATCCACCCTTGTTGGAAACCCCAATAAGGGCCTAAAGCTGCCGTGACCCATACGACATATCCTCCATTCTCAGGGAACATGGTGCCTAATTCAGCTGTTATGAGAGCTTCTGGAATGCTCCATATAAATGGGAAAAGCACAAACCCCAACAATGCAAGAAGAGGACCAGCTGCTTGGACACTATCTTCCACGCCGAACGGTCCGCCCGAGACCTCGTAAAAGATAAGGAAGACGAGAGGCAAAATCGAAACTTTAGTTATTTTTTCCAATTTCGGAGGGATCCCATCTTCTAAAGAGTTATAATTCATGTCATTGGTGTCTGTCATTGTGCTTGCTGATAGCTTGGCTACCGAAATCCTTTGTTTCTACGCAATACAGAAGTAGGCCAAAAGAAACCCGATCAGTATTATAACAAGCATGGCATCAGTGAAATACTAAAAACAATACTGAAAGAAAACATTATTTAGCAAATTGTAACATCCTTTCATCCGCATTTCCCTTTTCCCTCTGTACATTAGTGCATCAGTTGTAATAATGCAATTGATTAATTCTAGCCATTCACTGTGATCCATAATGTTCTTCAAACAGATGCAAGGCATAGTCTAGTGAATCAAGTAGTAAAAAAATGCATGGCCATCGGCATAGAACAAAACAGTTCAACAGCTTAAAATCTATATAGTAGGCTAAGGGACTCATATCTCCATTTGTGCCCATTAAGGTATATTTCCAAAGATCAAATAAAAGCTTTATACGCAATTTCGGGGCAAAACAAGTTCGGACGCCGAGTAGTTCACTATCCATCCTAGCCGGAGATATTTCTATTCACCCATCATACAAATCAGAACAGTAAACATGTCAAGATTCATCGCATCGCCCCTAAAATTATGAAAATTTGAAGAGCGTAGGCAATTTCGCATAGTTGTGCTTACAGATAGATGATATGATATACACGCAGCGTAAACTCACTGAAAGCAGCAATAATGGGAAAAACAGTAGATAAAAAAAAAAAATAATATATGTGCTCGTAATTGAGAGCTTTTTACAATGGAATGGATGAAAGCTTAATACAGTTTACAAACCATGGGATCGGACAGGGAAGCTGATGTGGTGGCATCGTGTTAGGTCGTCCACGTCTCAGTTACATTACATGAGGAAAGCGAAAAAGGTGTCGGTTTCCCATTGATCTCCCAAACCCAAATCCAGTTTTCGGCATTGATTACTGATGACATTGATTATCAGATTACTGATGACATTGATTGGTGCTGCAAACTCGTGATTCACATTAGGGTATTCTTTATTATGATGTGAAATCTCTAAATCTATGTTACAAAAGCATTAACATAATAATGTTATTTTAGATATTCGGATTTCGATTTGAAATTTGGGTTTCATCCAAATCACTCGTTTAAGAATTGAACAAATTTTAATTTTGATTTCATCCAAATTCGATAATAATTTAAACTTTTGTTTTTTTGTTGAATATGAGACCAATGATTCGTCTTCGAAATCCAAAGTCTAGCTCGTAATAAGTTTGACGACGTCGGCGGCATCGTCGGCGGTCGGCGTCGTCGACGGTCGGCGATGGTCTGTCGTCGGTGCTCGACGGACGACGTCGGTGGGGGTTGGTGGCGGCGACAGTTTGTGCTCGGCGGACAGTGTCAACAGTCAGCATTGGTCGGTCATCGACGACGGTAGGCGGCTGACGAAATCTGGATTTTGGAATCCTAATGCTTGCTAAACAATTGATATTGATTTGAAATTCATATTTTGGAATTAATAGATTAAAATTATGCGATTTTGTTCAAATACACGAATTCAAATGCAGCCTATGATTTGCAATTCAGATTTTGAAATTCATAATTTAAAATTATGCGATTTCGTTCAAATACACGAATCCAAACGCATGCTATGATTTCGTTCAAATACACGAATCAGGCTGCGTATTTAAACGAAATCGCATAATTTTAAATTACAAATTGCAAAATCTGAATTTAAGATCAAAATTCATTATTTGACAAATATTAGAATTTCGAAATTTAGATTTTGTTGTCGGCGGCGATGTGCCGACGCCGTCTGCCTCGACCGTCGACGATGTCGTACGTCAACCGCCGATCGCATCGTCGATGCTGACCACCGACGTCGCCGATCGCCAACCACCACCGCTACCATCGTCGCCAAACTTATTACATGCTCGACTTTGGATTTCGAAAACGGACCAATTGTCATCGAATTTGAAATTCAACAAACAAACGTTTAAATTATCATCGAATTGGACGAAATCGAAATCCGTTCAGTTCTCAAACAGGTAATTTGGAAGAAACTCGACGAACCATTAGAGATTATTTGGAATTATACGATGACATTTATTATCATTATTTTATTTACCTTAGGGCAACAAAAATATGACTAATGATTTGTGAGAATACCTAAAATGGTCCTCAATCTTTACTATGTGGATCAATTTAGTGTTTAATATTTTATATGAACAAATTTAGTCCTTGATGTTGTCGATTTTGGACCAATTTGGTCCTTCCGTCACGATTAACGCCAATTTTAACGGGAATCTCGCACGTGCCCCATACGTGGTCCCATTCTCCGTTAAAAACTCATTGAATCATGTTTGGATTGATAAATTGAAAGGGTTACTGAATTAGGGCATGAAACATAAAATTTCTTCAAATTTTGAACATGAGCTTTAGTTCATCTACTTCGTTAAGCTCCATTTACAGTAGAAGAGTATGATACGAACCCCTGAATCATGCGAATGTTCAGACAAAGCCTCTATTTTTTCAATGTGGATTTGAGTATTTGTTACTGATAGCGTGGCAGACTCTGAACCATAGAAGGATGTATTGGTCTATAGAGTAAATATTGGAGACCATTTCAGGTATTCTCTTGTTTTCGTACTGAAGATTTATTTAAATATAATCCACCCGAGTTATTCTACCTTGTATTCTGTGTGCCAAGACTTACAAAATAATTATGAAATTAAGTTTAAACAAACCCAAATAATTATATTCCGAGAAAACTATAAATATGAGATACAAATCCAATTTTTCGATTGGGACATTATACATGATAATTAGATAAATAGGTTACTAACTTCGTGTCACATCCTTAAAGTGCCACGTGAGCGACTTGATCATTGCCGAACGAACCCGAGCAATGATACACGATATAAGGTAAATAAGCTTTTCGCCACTGTTTTTCGTAGCAAAGCTTTTCGCCACTTTTCACTGAGTTTTCGCGAACCAAAGCTTTTCGCCACTGTTTTTCGTACCAAAGCTTTTCGCCACTTTTCATTGAGTTTCGCGAACCAAAGCTTTTCGCCACTTTTCACTGAGTTTCGCGAACCAAAGCTTTTCGCCACTTTTCATTGAGTTTCGCGAACCAAAGCTTTTCGCCACTTTTCATGAGGTTAAAACTTTTCGCCACTTAGAAAACTTTTCGCCAGGTCAACTTTTAGTGGGCTTTTCACGGGCCTGGTGGGAATACTTTGAGTCTTAGTCCAAATTTCAACCCAAAGCTTTTAAAATAAAGTATTTTCGAGATTTTGAGGATATGATTTATATGTAGGATTTAATAATTTTGGTGTTGTTCATATATACGAAATATGGCTTAGGATTTGTTGTTCATGCATCCACGGCATGTCATGACGAGAGTATTGATCGCATTTGTGCGATGGGAGAGTGTATGCCTTTCTTTGGCAGAGATTTGTGAGGTTAAGACTCGTAGGTGCACCTGACGGGAGACAGTCGTGATCGCTCTGTCTACTCAGGCTTGAGCAACCTGAGGTGCCCACCGTTGTAGGATTGCTCGACTTGACGGGAGATAGACGTGATCGTTCTATCTACCCGGGTACAGCGTGAAAACGCGACTCGGGGTGCCCACCGCCATGAGATGTGATTTCCGAGTCTGTGTGACCGGATGATTGATTTGATGTTGCGCGCGAGGTGTCGAGTCTAACCTAGGGCCCTGAGTATTGAGATATGAGAAAAATGAGCGTGCATTTGTCATGTGAGATATTGGGATTTGGGGACATGTGCACGCATGCATCGCATTATTTTGGTGTTCACCTACTGGGCCATTGTGCTCAGGGTTCCATGTTTTATAGGTACTAATAAGTAGACGGCTGGTGGCGGTGACTCCACGGGCTTTTGGGGGCGGATGCAGTACATGGGACGCGACCTGTGGAGGCGTAGGATTAGTTTGATATTTTGGGGCTTCGGCCTGTCGTAAAGACTAGCACGGCTTTTGTAAAATGACTCTTTTATATAATGTATATTATTTTGTTTAAAAATATGTTTTTGTAAAATGGGCTTTCCGCGGCTTTCGTTGCGAAAACCCGCCAACTATTTATGTGTTTAGAAGTGGGGTCGCCTCAAGGTGGTATCAGAGCCTAGGTTTTAGATTCTGAAGACTGTCCATGTACTGCTGCCCAAAAGCCGGGAGAACCAGCCGCGCTTGTAAGTTTTCATTGTTAATGATAGTATGTGGTACATGACTATGTGCTTGTATGTGTCTGTGAATGAAGAATAGTTACAAAATGCCGAGAGGGGTACGTAAACACGTTGGGGAGTCGAGCCGAAGAGGCGAGCCCGAATCTCCAACACACGAACATAATACCATCGATAGACTGACCGAACTAATTCAGCATCAGTCGGAGCAAATTAGTGACCTTATACACCATCGGAGCTCGTCGGAGCATCGTCCTTCCCCACAGCCCGATCATGTACAAATAATCGGGGAGCGCTTCCGAAAATTGAATCCTCCCATCTTTACTGAGGCCGCCAACCCTGCGGTAGCTGAGGACTGGATAGGCACTATAGAGGACATGTTCGTCTATAGCAGAGTGCCTGATAATGAGAAGGTACTTTGCGCCGTTTCCCTCCTACGGGAGAACGCGCGCTATTGGTGGAACACTGTAAAGGTGTTAGAAGATCCAATCACCATGACGTGGGACAGGTTCAAGGAGCTGTTCTTCACCAAATATTTCACCGCTCATGAACAGGAGCAGCGTATGCTCCAATTCATGAATTTACGACAAGGAAGCATGCCAGTGGCGGAATACATCCGTCGTTTTGAAGAATTGTCCCGTTTTGCCCCGTTTCTCGTGGCAACTAACACCCTGAAGGTGACTCGATTCATTCAGGGACTCAAGCCTGAAATCTATCGGGATTTGAGCATAGCCGGCGCGCGACAGCTGGAGTTCATGCAAGTTACCGAACGCGCCTTAATTGCCGAGCAAGCAGAGCGGGTAGTTGTGGAAGCCCAGGAAGCGAGGAAAAGGAGAGAGAATCAACAAGGCGGAGTGGGAAACAAGAAGCGCCAATTCTTTGGTAAAGGGCGGTCTAGCCAAGGAAACCGACCGGGCCAACAAAACTGGCGCCCGAGGCCGAATCAAGGGCCGACAAATATCTCTAATCGAACTCAGAATGTTACGCCCCAATGCCAGCAATGCGGGCGCTATCACTTTGGGGTCTGCTACGGAGTGAGGCAACCTCCACAGTGCTACCAATGCGGAAAGATTGGGCATTTCGCTAGGGCATGCCCAGAGAGACAACCCCTGATGCAGAATCAACCCCAACCGTTGATCCGACCTCCACCTGTACCAGCACGGGTCTTTACATTAACAAAAGAGGAGGCGGAGACAAACCCCGATGTGGTGACGGGTACGTTGAATATTTATCATGTCCCGACTTCTATTTTAATTGACTCGGGAGCCACACATTCTTTTGTGTCGGCTGATTTCGTGACAAGGGTCGGAATATATCCTACCCATTCTAGAAATGATTATTTAGTTAGTCTGCCACATGGGACCCCAACCCGAACCAATTTAGTGATAGAAAAATATCCAGTAAATATGGAGGGTAGGGAATTGTTAGTCGATCTAATTGTGATCCCGATGAATGATTACGACATCATATTCGGAATGGATTGGCTTTCGAAATACGGAGCCATGATTGACTGTTCTAAGAAAATCGTGAGGTTCCAATCACCCGAGGGAGGAGAGTTCGTCTTTTGGGGAAAGACGAGCAAGGATGGAATTCCTCAAATATCTGCCCTGAAGGCCCGACGACTTGTTAACTCGGGTTGCGAATTCTATCTTTGTTATGCCATGAAGGCCGAGGAATCTCCTCTTTTGAGACTTGAGGAAGTTCCGATTGCGAATGAATACCCCGACGTATTTCCCGACGACCTTCCAGGTTTAACTCATGATAGAGAGATCGAATTCAAAATCGATCTTGTGCCTGGGGCTGCCCCGATATCGAGAGCCCCATATCGATTAGCGCCGAACGAACTACGGGAACTGAAAGAACAGTTGGAAGAATTGTTGCAGATGGGATTCATCCAACCAAGCTTCTCTCCATGGGGAGCACCGGTTCTTTTCGTTCGAAAGAAAGACGGGTCGATGAGATTGTGCATCGATTATCGTGAGCTAAATAAGATCACGATAAAGAATAAGTATCCGTTGCCAAGGATTGATGACTTGTTTGATCAATTGCAAGGAGCAACGGTATTCTCTAAGATCGACCTGCGCTCTGGGTATCATCAGTTAAAGATCCGTGAGGCAGACGTTCCTAAAACCGCATTCAGCACAAGATACGGCCATTAGGAGTTTTTGGTCATGCCTTTCGGATTAACAAATGCACCAGCTGCTTTCATGGATCTGATGAATCGGGTATTCAAGAATTTCCTAGACTGCTTCGTGATCGTCTTTATAGACGATATCCTTATTTATTCAAAAACGAAGGATGAACATGAGGAGCATCTAAGAACAATTCTAGGAATTTTACGGGAGAAGCAGTTATTCGCAAAATTCAAGAAATGCGAATTTTGGTTAACAGAAGTGGCCTTTCTGGGACACATTATTTCTGGAGACGGGATTTCGGTGGATCCTAGTAAGATTGAGGCAATTAAGAGTTGGCCACGACCAACCACTCCCACGGAGATTAGAAGTTTTCTCGGGCTTGCTGGATATTATCGGAAATTTATTAAAGATTTTTCCAGCATTGCCTCAACACTCACCAATTTGACAAAGAAGAATGTTTCGTTTAAATGGACGGAATCGTGTGAGCAAAGCTTCCAAGAACTGAAAAAGAGACTAACGACCGCTCCATTTTTAGCAATACCGTCAGGAACAGAAGGATTTTCGGTATATACGGATGCCTCGAAGAATGGATTAGGATGCGTGCTAATGCAGAACGGGAAGGTAATTGCCTATGCCTCCCGACAACTAAAGGAGTACGAGAAAAACTACCCCACGCACGATCTGGAACTCGCAGCCGTGGTATTCGCCCTGAAGATCTGGCGACATTACCTCTACGGAGAAAGATGCGAGATTTTTACGGATCACAAGAGCTTGAAGTACTTCTTCACCCAAAAGGAGTTAAATATGAGGCAACGGCGATGGCTTGAGTTGGTGAACGATTACGAATGCGTGATCAATTATCATCCGGGTAAAGCCAATGTAGTCGCAGATGCTTTGAGTCGTAAAACCGTAAGTACGGAGCTGTGCCAGATTGGAGTAGAGATAATCAACTTCGGTGAAGTCGAGGCAAGAATGGAAGCACTAACGCTCAAACCAACATTGTTGGAACAAATCACTAAGGCCCAAAAGGAAGATGATCTTTATGTGAAGATTAAAGGGGAACAAAACAAAAGCCCTACGGCGGATTTTGAAATCCGAGGAGACGGGAGCTTACGATACAACGGCCGTTTGTATGTGCCAAATAAGGAAGAACTCCGATTTAAAGTATTGACGGAGGCACATACTACACCATACTCTGTACATCCTGGTACGACGAAAATGTATCGGGATTTACGAGTTAACTATTGGTGGCCGGGGATAAAGAAAGATGTTGCCGCCTATGTAAATCAATGCCTGACTTGCCAACAGATTAAGGCGGAACACCAAAGGCCGGCAGGAATGTTACAACCATTAACAATTCCTGAATGGAAGTGGGATCATATAACAATGGATTTCGTCGTTGGACTGCCAAAGACTGTGAAAGGCCACGACGCAATTTGGGTAATTGTCGATAGATTGACGAAATCTGCCCATTTTCTGCCAATCAATAAAACATATTCCATGGAGAAGTATGCGGAATTATATATTCAAGAGATTGTTCGACTCCATGGAATCCCAATTTCGATCATTTCAGATCGAGACTCGAGGTTTCTGTCTAACTTCTGGGGAAGTTTACAAAAGGCTATGGGGACCAAGTTGTCTTTCAGTTCAGCTTATCATCCCCAGACAGACGGACAATCTGAACGGACGATCCAAACACTGGAAGATATGTTACGAGCATGCGTGCTAGATTTTAAAGGAAATTGGAGCAAATACCTTCCACTGATCGAATTCTCGTACAACAACAGCTTTCAGGCTACGATCGGAGTAGCGCCGTATGAAGCTTTGTACGGGCGTAAATGTCGATCCCCAGTTCATTGGAACGAGATCGGTGAGCGAGCGCTACTAGGTCCCGAAATGGTTCGAGAAATGACGAAAGCTGTTGCAAAGATTCGAGAGAGAATGCAAACAGCCCAAAGTCGTCAGAAAAGCTACGCTGATAAACGACGAAGGCCGTTAGAATTCGCGGAGGATGATTGGGTATTCTTGAAGATATCTCCAATGAAAGGCGTGAAGCGGTTCGGACGCAAAGGGAAGTTGAGTCCAAGGTATATAGGCCCTTTCAGAATCATGAAACGAATCGGCGAGGTCGCTTATCAACTTGAATTACCGGCGTCTTTAGAGCAGGTTCACGACGTTTTCCACGTCTCAACATTACAAAAATACGTCGCCGACCCAAGCCATGTGCTACCAAATGAAACCCTTTATCAACGGTTGAAACCGGACTTAAGTTACGAGGAGAAGCCGGTAGAAATCTTGATGTACGAAGTAAGGCGACTTCGGAATAAAAATATTCCGTTAGTCAAAGTTTTGTGGCGTAATCAGGCAATTGAGGAAGCAACGTGGGAACGAGAAGACGAAATGCGGCAGAAGTACCCCGAATTATTTCCGACTGCCTAAATTTCGAGGACGAAATTTCTTGAAGGGGGGGAGGATGTAATACCCGTGAAAATTTAATACGGGGATTTCGCAAAACTTCGAAATTAGTAAAGATAAGTTTGGGCAGGCTTGAAATTGAGCCCAAATAATAATTGGGCCCAAGCCCAATAAAGAAAGAAGATACGTTGCTCACCTATGAGGTTTCTTAAAAAAGGGGGAAAATTACAAAAGAGACCCTTTCTTAGCTTGAGGAAAAACACGTCTATGCTTCATCACCTACTGAACAAAAGCAGTAAAAACCATCATTAGAGAGAAATAAGAACAGCAAGAGAGGAAGGAGAGGGAGGCGAGAGAGAAAGAAGAAAGAGACAAAGGGAATTTGGCAAAAGCTTCTTCCAACCTTCATCAACGAAAACCTGCGTAAACACTGCTTAGGACGTGAGGTAGGTGAAATCTACAAACCCAAAATTTATGTTTTACAGCTGTATATCTATGGTGAAAGGATCACCATCATTTTTGGTGTGATTAAATGCTATATGTGATTGTTGATGTTTAACAACCCAAAATATGGGTTTTAGTTATGTTATGAGTTTCTGGAATGCGTTGAAGATATGAAGATTTGGAGAACACAGTGTTTTTCGTATACTGTTCTGTGTTTTCGTATGATTTCTTGTTTTCGGGCCGAAAACCATTTTCGCGGGCCATGTTAAGTTTTTCGCAGGCCAGCTACTTCGCGAACTGTAAGGAAGAAAAAAAACCAGTTTTCGCGGGCCGCAAACCAGTTTTCGCGGGCTGAGGTATTTCGCGAACTGTGAGACATCACGGGCCGAAAACCAGTTTTCGCGGGCCGAAAGCCAGTTTTCGCGAACCAAAGCTTTTCGCCACTGTTTTTCGTAGCAAAGCTTTTCGCCACTTTTCACTGAGTTTCGCGAACCAAAGCTTTTCGCCACTGTTTTTCGTACCAAAGCTTTTCGCCACTTTTCATTGAGTTTCGCGAACCAAAGCTTTTCGCCACTTTTCACTGAGTTTCGCGAACCAAAGCTTTTCGCCACTTTTCATTGAGTTTCGCGAACCAAAGCTTTTCGCCACTTTTCATGAGGTTAAAACTTTTCGCCACTTAGAAAACTTTTCGCCAGGTCAACTTTTAGTGGGCTTTTCACGGGCCTGGTGGGAATACTTTGAGTCTTAGTCCAAATTTCAACCCAAAGCTTTTAAAATAAAGTATTTTCGAGATTTTGAGGATATGATTTATATGTAGGATTTAATAATTTTGGTGTTGTTCATATATACGAAATATGGCTTAGGATTTGTTGTTCATGCATCCACGGCATGTCATGACGAGAGTATTGATCGCATTTGTGCGATGGGAGAGTGTATGCCTTTCTTTGGCAGAGATTTGTGAGGTTAAGACTCGTAGGTGCACCTGACGGGAGACAGTCGTGATCGCTCTGTCTACTCAGGCTTGAGCAACCTGAGGTGCCCACCGTTGTAGGATTGCTCGACTTGACGGGAGATAGACGTGATCGTTCTATCTACCCGGGTACAGCGTGAAAACGCGACTCGGGGTGCCCACCGCCATGAGATGTGATTTCCGAGTCTGTGTGACCGGATGATTGATTTGATGTTGCGCGCGAGGTGTCGAGTCTAACCTAGGGCCCTGAGTATTGAGATATGAGAAAAATGAGCGTGCATTTGTCATGTGAGATATTGGGATTTGGGGACATGTGCACGCATGCATCGCATTATTTTGGTGTTCACCTACTGGGCCATTGTGCTCAGGGTTCCATGTTTTATAGGTACTAATAAGTAGACGGCTGGTGGCGGTGACTCCACGGGCTTTTGGGGGCGGATGCAGTACATGGGACGCGACCTGTGGAGGCGTAGGATTAGTTTGATATTTTGGGGCTTCGGGCCGTCGTAAAGACTAGCACGGCTTTTGTAAAATGACTCTTTTATATAATGTATATTATTTTGTTTAAAAATATGTTTTTGTAAAATGGGCTTTCCGCGGCTTTCGTTGCGAAAACCCGCCAACTATTTATGTGTTTAGAAGTGGGGTCGCCTCAGCCTGCACCTGTGAGTTCTGATTCTGGTTTTCGATATTATGTTATTTTTGTGGATGACTTCTCCAGATTCACGTGGCTTTATCCTTTGCGACAAAAATCTGATTTTTATGATGTATTGCTCCAATATAGTGCATTTGTTGAAAATCAGTTTCCTGGTCGTATTAAGACTTTTCACAGTGGTGGAGGCACGGAGTTTACTAATAACAAGGTGCATATATTTTTTAGTGATTCAGGCATTCGCCACATGGCTTTTTTAATTAAATAATTAGTTTTTTAATTTTTATTTATAAAATAAGTTAAAAAAAATAGTTATTAATAAAATAAGTACTTTCGTATGTTAGACATACGAGTTATAACTCGTATGTTGGAAATACGAGTTATAACTCGTAACTCTGACATACGAGTTATAACTCGTATCTTTAAGATACGAGTTAGATCTATTATACCAGGCCGCGACGAACAGACGACGAACGACGCAGACGAAGACGGCGTCGGCGACGGCGACGGTGCAAGGCGAACGGCGACGGCGACGGCGACGGTGCAAGGCGAACGGCGACGGTGCAAGACGAGAGTAACTCGTAGCTAATAGGTACGGGTTAGTTTTTTTGTGATTGTATTAGGATTATTTTGTTGATTTCGTATGAAATTGTTGGGATTATTTATTGATTTCGAAGAATTGATGAATGTATTGATGAGGATAATTTGTGTCGAAATTATTCGTAGAATTAAGAATATTTGTGTTGGGATTAACGCGTGTTTTTGTCGTTCGTATTCATTGGATTTATTGGTGTTTTTGTTGATGTTTTTGTCGTTCGTTTGCGTTGTATTGTGTTGTTCTTCGTAGGATGGAAGACACGACTTTGTACGGCCCTATCGATGATTCGGTGTTGACGATGCAGTCGAATCATCGATCTCGTGATGTCCTGCTGGATGCGGACGTGATCGATAAAACGATCAAGATTAGATCGTTAGAAAATGTTGTATGGGGTACGAAAGAGCAGCCTATAATTCTACACGGTCGTTTGCTGAAGAAGTTGGATGACATGGGAATGTACGGCGTATATAGCTGCATGTCGCATAAAGTAGACCCCCACTTGATTACTGCGTTAGTAGAGCGATGGAGGAAAGAGACGCATACGTTTCACTTTTTTGTTGGGGAGGCGACTGTTACGCTAGCGGACGTCGGTATACTATGGAGGTTGCCGATAGATGGTGAGTCCGTTACGGGTGTGATCGAGTCGAGGGCGACGTCGCAGTGGCATGATGAGTGTGAGCGGTTGCTTGGATATCGACCACCACAAGACAAACTTAAGGGGACGGCGTTAGCGATGAGAGCTCTAGCGGATTGGTATATAGCGAATCCAGTCACAGATGACAGTGAGGAAGTAGAAGTCGAGCAAGCTGCACGTGGATATGCGATGCTGTTATTTGGTGCAGTTATGTTTCCCGATTGTAGCGCCTGCACCGTCTCGCTCACATTCCTCCAGTTATTGGAGGACATCGACGAGGTGCACACTTATAGTTGAGGCAGTGCAGTACTCGCATTTTTGTATAGAGAGCTTTGTTCGGCATGTCAGCCGAAAAAGCTTAATATAGGCGGACCTCTACGGCTGTTGCAGGTAATAATTTATAAAATTCAAATAAATTTGAATTTTATATTTTCGTAATCATAGATTTAATGTAATATTTTTTTGTAGGTGTGGGCGTGGATGAGAATCCTGCCTTTACAGCCCGTTCGTGTAGTGGAGCGCATCCACATGTCGCCCCAAGTAATTAATGGGTTTGAGCTGCCGATGCCACCATTAACTCATATTTGTTTTCTATTTATCATGTTCTAACTTGCATTGTTAATTATAGGAACATCACATATCTCGTCAAGCAGATTATTTTAGAGACGATAACGTTGAAGAAGCACGACGTCTGGCGTATCAGATGGAGAACATGTTTATTGGCAGACGTCAGCAGCCAAGACGAGAACGTGATCCAGATGTTGCACACTCGCACCGATATGAGTCGGGGCCGTACGAGGTCGGGCCATCTGATCGATATGAGCCGGGGCCGTCTAAGCCATACGAGGTCGGGACATCTCAGGTGCACGATGATCCACACTCATCGTTCTTCGATGATATAGATCTAAACACGGTAAATAATAATATTGTTCTTTTATTATTATTTCATTATTGTTGTTATTATATTATTATTTTGTTTTATTATTATTATTTTTATTATTTGGGATTATATTTCAGGTGTTTATGACACCTTCACCACATACGCGGCGCTCGAGAAGTCCTGATGATGAAGATCAGGCTGATGTCCGACGAGGAAATAGAGTGCGTAGGCCTAGGCGTTGTGGGATTGGTTCTCATTTTTTTCATCGTGGACAGTAGATTAGACGTCATTTGTAATTTGTATTGACTTATTCTTATTATGAATCTCGTTTTAATTAATTATATAAAATAAAATAAAACAACGGGACTCAAACAATACAGAATGAGGGTAAACATATCAATGTCTTCCACGCTGCCTAGCACGAGTTTCACCCCTATCCATCTCATTGTGAATACGAGTTCTCCGATATCTTCCTGGTCCTGTTATTGCTCGACGTGCCTCGTTATGAGTAAGATTAAAATCTGCATCAGCCCAATAACATTCGTCGTGTAGTGGCTCGAAAACACCCTGATACGTGGCTGAGTACGAGACTTTGCTGTAATATGGCGCGACATATTGACCGGACTGGATTTGCCAATGACGACATGCCGCTTGTGCGTGAGAGCAGGGGATCTTGTACATGCTCCAATTTCCACACGAACATGTTCCAGCGCTAATATTCACTACGTGTGTTTGTGTATGAACGCCAGCTGTTACAACTTCGGCCGTATGTTGTCGGACATCAAATCGATAGACAGCATGATCCCAAGATTGCCTCGTCCAATTTTGAAACATTCTTGTTGCATAGCGTGACCAATCTGTTTCAGTATTGTCCATTGCTACCGCAGCTTCCTGATACCGATCACGCCAATACTGTACGCACCTATGAAAAGTGAAATCGACGATAGCTCGCGGCGGGAGCAATCGTGCCCCCTTTAATACACCGTTAAGACCCTCAGAAATGTTGGTCGTCATAACACCACATCGAGTGCCACCATCGTGAACAAAAGTCAACTGCTCCACGTCTACATTTATCTACCATTGCCAGGCTTTTTTATCAATCAATTGAATCTGATTCATAATGCGGTCGAATTTGTTCAACGTATGCGCAGTTCCAGCTCTGTGACATAAATCTTTCAGCTGTTGGCTTTTGAACTTCTTGTAAAAGTTGGATTTTATATGCCGCAGACAGAAACGATGTACTCCATTTGGGGGCCTAAAAGCAGTCGTCACTCTTACTGCAGCCATAAGACCTACAAGACGATATTTACATATTATAAATAAAATTTATACAACTAAATATACATATAAGGCACGTCTGAGTAACTTGTGAAAGACAAACCTGGATGACGATCGGAAATAAGGCAAACAGACTGGTTCTGCAGAACATGTGTATTTAGGTTGTTAAGAAACCATTTCCAAGAATGTTCACTTTCTTCGGTGACAATGGAGAAGGCTAGGGGGAAGACGTTCTGATTGGCGTCGAGTGATGTAGCAATCAACATTTTGTGTTGATATTTTGAGTATAAATGCGTACCATCAACACAAACAATTTTACGGCAATGTCGAAAACCGTCAACACTTGGTTTAAATGCCCAAAAAACGTACCCAAGCTTATATTCTCCAGGCGTGCTAGTGCGAATGTGCAGCCACTTCACGATTGTTCCTGGATTGTAATGTTGTAAAGCTTTCATAAAAATTGAAAGCTTCTTTACGGAATCTTCCCACGTGCCATAAACATTTTCCATAGCTCTTTTGAGTTCATGCCAAGCTTGTATGTACGAGATATCGTAGCCAAATTTATCTTTTATGAGCTGCTGTACATTTTTGGGTAGGAAGTGAGGGTCTGTCTTTACAACGCCAACAAGCTTGTCGGCAATCACGTTCCGAGAAATATTACGATGAGTTGTGGACAACTCAGTCATGTAGCATGCGTGTGGCTCTCCATATTTTGTCACTTTCCAATAACCTTCTTTACGCTTCAAACTGGCTCTAAGTCTCCAAGGGCATTCACTGCTGTGATTGCATTCTACACTCCAAACAGTGTTGCTGCTTTCTTTAACATGATACTCGCACCTAACTACCCTGATCGAATAATCGTCTACAGCATGTTGTAAATGTTCTTTACTTTGAAAAATCATACCTCGACAAAATGTGGGAGTTTCTTGATCATAAAAGTCCCCGCATCCACCGTACCCATCAACATCGGGAGGTGGCATTTGATATGTATGATTAAAGGGAACAGACTGGTACATTGCTCGAGGATCATCTACTGGTGCAGTGGCATTAGGTGGATTCTCATCGTCCTTGACAGCTTCAGGATCGTTGGGATCTGGAAACTCGGACAAGAGATTTTCATCGTCTGCTTCAGAATCACTGACATCGACTTCTGGCTCGACTTCTTGCTCGCCTTCTGGCTCATCTTCCTGCTCGGCTTCCGGCACGTCTAATATAGGAACATCAATTGACACATTTTCGAACCCTCTTGTAACTGTGACTATATCAGGCATCTCTGGACAAGCATGACTCGATGAACCAAATTCAAATTGCTGAAACCCACTTCTGTCTTCAAAATTTGGATGAGAATCTTCATTGAGATCAAAATTGCCGTATTCATTTTTTCAACAAAAACCTCAAGATGGTTGAATTCGGAATCAGGGTGTATGAAGAATGATAAGTCGCTGTCGTTGGAAATCTGTAGTAGTTGATGAAATATGCGAGAGTGTTGAAAGTATTCATTCTTGCCATAAACAATCAACGAACAAGAACTGCTATCAGCACCCGTAATTTCAAACAAGAATGACAGAAATTCGAAAAAATTGGTAGAACGACGAATTCGCCGGTACCCTATAGGATCAATACTGTATTTGATGGTTGAATTAGATGTGTGAATAATTTCATCACCGAAATAAACTAACACTTGTATATTATTGGACACCATTTCTGTATGTGATGTGAGTGATCGGTGATGTGTTTGATATAATATTTCGTTTCGAATGTATGAATTTATAGGGATATAACTCGTATGTGTGAGATACGAGTTATGTTAACTCGTACTTTTAACATACGAGAAAAGTAACTCGTACCTTAAACATACGAGTTAGCAGAGGTTTCGTCAGAGTTTGTTGGTTGCAGAGTTTGTCGGTGTCGGTAGATCTAACTCGTATCTTAAAGATACGAGTTATAACTCGTATGTCAGAGTTACGAGTTATAACTCGTATTTCCAACATACGAGTTATAACTCGTATGTCTAACATACGAAAGTACTTATTTTATTAATAACTATTTTTTTTAACTTATTTTATAAATAAAAATTAAAAAACTAATTATTTAATTAAAAAAGCCTTCGCCACATTCTATCATGTCCATACACTCCAGCTTAAAATGGACGGGCTGAACGAAAGCATCGACATATTACTGAAATAGGTCTGGCAATGCTCTTTCACTGTCAAACTCCTATGAAGTTTTGGGTTGAGGCCGTTAGCACTGCCGCGTATGTCATAAATCGTCTGCCCTCCAAAGTATTAGATGGGAAATCACCTTTTGAGTTATTATTCTCTACGGCTCCAAATTTTGAGAACTTTCATCCTTTTGGTTGTCGAGTATATACGTGTCTACGAGATTATACTAAAAATAAATTCGAGCCGCGAAGCACGGCTTGCATCTTTATGGGTTACAGCTGCTTGCATAAAGGGTTTCGTTGCTATGATCCTATATCCTTCCGCATTTATATTTCTCGTCATGCTAAGTTTGATGAATCATTTTTTCCGTTCGCTAAATCTCAAGACAGGTCAAGCCTACTCTCGCTACCTGTTATGGAATTTTATGAACCGGCAAGAGAGGTTGGTTCCCTGCCCAACCGTTCGATTACACCTGATGCTCTGGTTGAAGATCCTCACCATAAGCCGTGCACTATATGTGATGATCAATCGCAGGCTTCTTCTCCTCCGGTCTTACCTCGTAATATCAGCCAAACAATAGAGCAGGTAGCCAGTCGCATCTCTGAACCCGATTCACCTGCACATCCAGAAAATGGAGAAGATTCTCTTACGCAACTGCATGTTCAACCACCGCCAGTTGCTTCTACTCATCCTATGCAAACTCGGGCTAGGTCAGGTATCTTTAAGCCAAAGCATTTGACTTATTATGCTTGTACTTGCTTATTCAATGCTCTTGTTACGGCTAGTGAACCTCGCGGAATCAAATCTGCTTTAAAACGACCAGAATGGGTTGCAGCTATGAACGAAGAGCTTTCTGCTTTGCATTGTAATCAGACGTGGGATCTTGTTCCACGCCCGGCAGATACAAATATTGTGGGATCTAAATGGGTTTTTCGAACCAAATTTTTAGCTAATGACTCGATTGATCGTCATAAAGCCTGTCTTGTTGCTCAAGGTTTCACACAGATACCAGGTTTTGATTACTCTCATACCTTTAGTCCTGTGATTCGGGCTTCTACGGTTCGAATTGTGCTTTCTCTTGCTGTACTATGTAACTGGCCTCTTCATCAGTTGGACGTCAAAAACGCCTTTCTAAATGGTGTCTTATCTAAGCCTGTATTCATGGAGCAGCCACCTGGCTTTATAGATGCCAAGTTCCCTAATCACGTATGCCGCCTTAAAAAGGCATTATATGGTCTAAAACAAGCTCCTCGTGCCTGGTTTCAGCGGCTCAGTGACTTCCTTTTGCGTATTGGTTTTATATGCAGTCGTACGGATTCCTCCTTATTCATCTATATTCGTGGATCATCAATTTTGTATCTTCTAGTATATGTGGATGATTTTATTCTGACAGAAAACTCTACAGATGTTCTGAAATCCTTCATCACACGCCTTCGTACAGAATTCGCCATTAAGGACCTAGGAAAATTAAATTATTTCTTGGGTCTTGAGAGGTTTCTTATACTTCATCTGGTATTTTTCTTAACCAGGCAAAATAAGCTCGAGATATTCTTCAACGTGCATCTCTAGAGGATGCAAAACCTGTCTCGACTCCATTACCTGCAGGATGTCAGCTTTCTACTGATGGAAAACCGTTCGATGACCCTACCTTATATCGGTCATTGGTTGGAGCTCTCCAATATCTCACGGTTACACGTCCAGGTTTATCCTTTGCAGTGAATCTGGTTAGTCAACATTTGCAAAGTCCAACTATTTAACATTTTCAGGCAGTGAAACGAATTCTTCGCTACGTGAAAGGGACGCCGACATTTGGTTTATCTTTTACTCGTGGATCTTCATCCAATCTCATTGCATATTCTGATGCTGACTGGGCTCGTTGTGCGGAAACAAGACGATCAACTTACGGTTATTCTATTTTTCTTGGTGGGAATCTCGTCTCTTGGAGCGCCAAGAAACAACCCACGGTATCTCGTTCAAGTTGTGAATCAGAATATCGTGCTCTTGCAAATGCAGCATCAGAAATTGTGTGTGTGCTTCAGCTTCTCCGTGAGCTTCAAGTCAAACCTACGTCTTGCCCAACTTTATATTCGGATAACAACAGTGCTCTTTTTCTAAGTCAGAACCCAAGTGCTCACAAGCGAGCAAAACACATCGATATTGATTTTCACTTTGTTCGTGAACTCGTTTCTAATGGGCGCTTACAGACGCAGTACATATCTTCCGACTTACAGGTTGCCGACATCTTTACAAAAGCTCTCTATCGTCCGCTCTTTGACTTTTTTCGAGACAAGCTACGAGTTGGTCCTCACCCACGTCTTGCTTGAAGGGGGATAATAGCATATGATTAGGCCATAATCTTATGCTATCTTTGACTATAATATTTTAGCCTCTAATTAAGGGATTGTATTTAATATTGATTTAATTTGTTCCTTATATAGTGTAGGACATATTGTATAAATTAGAGAGATCATAATGTAAAGATCATGCCATGCAATTATGTTTACGTAGAATAGGGTTTATTTCTATGTTTGGTATTTTTTAACTTTATAAGTTGTATTTGTTTTTATCTTAATGAAATTTTCGAAATGTTATTATTTTCTCATAAGAAATGGGTGAACTGAAATGATAATAACCGATTGTTCGTGTGTCGATTAATGCCACTCCCCGGAATTAGGTCGGGGACCGAAACCTGTATCCCATCGAAATCGATAAAACCAGTCAGACATTGTTTAGAGTTTCTTTTTATTGGAAAATCAACGAATTGCTTGGGTCAATTATTGAATTTCTTAAATGGTGCCAAGTGCTGACATACAAGAGACAAAATATCGACCTCAACGCGCCTGGGTCCCACTCAGCATAAACACCTCCGATCTATGACACGTGCCCTCCCACTCGCTTACTCAAAACAAATACTCCCACCCTCTCTCTCTATGTCGTCATCGTCTATGTCCTAAGAATTCTTTGGTCATATAAAGCAACATAACCATAGTAGTAATAATTCTCACTTGGCTGTTCTTATTGTTACTATACTATTAGACATGGCAGCAAGCTCCCCATTCAACCCTCGTCAAGATTTATGGAATCGTAGTAAGTCCCTCAAAGTAAAATCCCACACCTACCCATTCACCACGGGCGGCATCATCATCCTAAGCGACGATCTTGAGATGATCGCCTTGCAGAGCCAGAGCTACTACACCAGCCTCAGAGATCTTCTGCCGGCGTCGCCTCCGGCCGCCGTGGCTTCCCCGACGCTGCCGAAAGCCGGAAGCTGGAAGGAGATTCCGATCAAGGATCCGCTCCTTCAGCTCGCCGCTTGGGCCTACCTGCAGCCTATGGCGTCTGAGCGTAGTGAAGATGGCGGCGCGTGGTTGAGGGCGGTGGAGGGGAAGTGCCGCGGAGTGTTTAGGTGCTTCAACGACGTCGCGCGGGTGGTATTGAAATGGTTGGTGATGCTGTCCGATCATCGTTAATCCCTTTACTGATGATGGTTTATGGGTAGAAAAGTCAACGGCCTTACTTATGGGCGGCGGCCATCAAGAAATCTGTTATTTTCAGCTCTTGTAATCAGTTTTTTGTTTTATACAAAGTTGCTTAACAGTTATATCTTCACTTTTTTTTGTTAAAAAATTTCTCAAATATTTTACTTTTTTTTTTCATCTATTATCCGTGTGTTTCTTCGTTTGGAGAAATTTCTGTGATCTGTAATGTATATATTGTTTTAATTTATTGAGGATGGATGAGCAACGTTAGATATCTGGCTGGTAACTTTGCTTCTAGAAAAAAGTTTAATAAAATAAAAAAGATATTGAATTTTCATCGTCGTGTAGTCTTTTTCTGGAATTGTTTGCATGTATTTGGATGGAAGAAAAGAAAGCATACACATACACTGTACACGTCACCTGTTTTTTTTTTTTGGTTCCGAGATATCCTAACTATGTGTTGGCCCCTAAATGCCGGCATGGACTTGCGCCGCATAGATCTAACGGAGGCTTAATTGCGCCAAACACTCCAGTGGTGGAACTAATTCCCGGAGCCAGATAAATATGTTTCAAACTCACTTGACAACGATAGTCATGAGAAATAAATTCCATTGGGACTATTCAAGGAATTGAGGGAGGAGGATTTGATCCCACGACCTAACTTTTAAATTCTTAAAACCTTTACTACTCGACGAGAATTCATTGGCTCATCTGTTTAGTCACTGACATGGTAGACTGTTCTTAGTCAAAATGGTGATTAACAACAACGGAATTATTATATTAAAACGAAAACTTGCCACGTCAATTCACTTACAGCCTTTAAGAATTTTAGTTTCCCTTTGTTTTCTTTATTTCACGACAGCCTCATTAATATTTCCTCGTGAATTATGAGTAATCGATTTATGGTTATATTAGTAAACACCTCTTCACTTATACCCAGAAATGCCACAAGTACAATTTCGCTGCCTAGCAAGTCAGTTGTTTCGACAGTACCACAAGCTTTTTTTTTTTTTTTTTTTTTTGTTTTCGGGTAAATAACATATAATCCACTTGTAGTTTGAAAAATAGCATCAAAACCCCTATGATTCGAAAATAGCGTAAAATTCCTTCCTTGTCATTTTCACCCCATAATTGGGGGTATAATACTAAGTTTTAGACAAAAAAAGGGATAAGATGCTAACTTTTAGACAACACAGGGGTACGGTGCTAAGTTTAAACAACATCGGGGATACTGTGTGAAGTTTAAGAAAACACGAAGGAGTTTTGTGAACATAGGGTAGTTCTGTGCCTTTCGGTATAACCACATGGGGGTATTGCATAATTTACCTTTTTTTTTTTTTTCTAAAGTATGCCCGCTGACTTGCTATGAGCTTAGGCCACACATTTTAAGGATGAGTCTAGACCCCTAGGACTAAGTCAATATGTCTCAAAGTAACTCAACACGATAGTCAAAGTTATTAGTCGGGATATAACTCGGAACCTCACGATGAATAGGTCACCATGTCTATATAACACGGTAGGTTATTTTAACTAACAAGACAAGCTCTTTAGTCTTTTGTATAGAAGTTACATTTTTTTTTATACATGCATACAGACGTATGGTTTAATTGTGCAACCATAAGATGGGGTTTACGGTTTCCTTGTCCAAACATTAGCGATGGAGCTATCATTCTATCGTATTACTCAAACATAACTACACTACAATTGATATCATTATTTTCCTAAGGGCCATTCCCTTATTTTTTTAGGTGTCATAGAAGTTTGAAACAAATTTTTCGAAAATTGCAATGGCGAAAACTAGTTGTTGGCAATACGTATTGAGATACATTTGGAGGCTTTATATCTCTAGAAAGTAGTGGAAGAAGATTATAAGATTTCCGAACTTTCCTAACAAACTCCAAAGGGCTGGATTTTGACCCGTGCATCATAGTCTATCGCACAGGGCCACATGACTTTTTGGACCAAATTTTTAAGGAGTGAGGGCCTCAGTTTTATGATCGACATTTATGCTTGAGGGCCTCACTTAGTTACAAGAACGGTACCACAAAAATTAAAAAAACAGCCCTGAAACCCAAGCTGACACAACTAAAAATACACAACGAAAGGAAGACGAAGAAATCAAAGGCAAAGTCATGCTTCAGCAACGAGATATGGAATTATTTGAAAAGCGAACATGATGGAGATGAAAGAATTACAGCGCTGCAATTGAATCTAATCAGACAATTTGAACTTCAAAGAATGAAGATTCAGAAATGATCCTGGATTATTCAGAAAAGATAATGTCAGTCGCTCGCCAATAAAGTGAGACTTCTTGGATATGAATTTACTGATCCGAGGATTGTAAAAAAAAAATTCTTGTTACAATACCTGAAAGATACGGAGCAACGATCACGACCATGGAAAATATTGAGGATTTGTAATCTCTTTGGCCGAATTGCTTAATGCCTTGCAAGCACCAGAACTAAGAAGAGTGATGGTTTGCAACAACAGAGGAAGCTTTGGCAGCCAAGCAAAGATCGTTTCTAAAACTAAATGAAAGAGGAATGATGCGGGTACGATCCTGATTAACAATATTTTTCGGTCTGAGAAATGTATTAGAACGAGGTTAAGAGACTGAAAAAATAAAATGAACGCCGATTTACGTGGTTCGGACTTGTGCGAATCACGGACCATCAAATAATGTTTACTATCAACTGAAGGTGATTACATGCTCAGAACTCTCATTCTCTCAGGTTTACAAATGATTTTTCACCTAAAAGATAAAGATAAGATGAATAAAAGAAGAGAAAATTTGTGTGTGTGTTCTTGGTGTGCCAATGTGTGCATATGTTAAGCCTGGCCTCAAGAATAGAAAATGATGTTCTTCCTCGGGTATCTCTTGGCGTGGGTCCCCTGATTGTACCTTCATGCAACAAATATCCCTCATGTTAATGTATTAGAATCCTTACTTGAATGATTGTGATATTCCAGTTTGAACAAACAGGAACAAGATGAAGGAAAGCTATTGAGCGAGAGAGAGAGAGAGAGAAGACTGAAAAAGAACATACGAAATTTCTTATACATCAATATGCAATTTTACAAATATTTATACAAACAAGTCACAACGGTCATCACCAACCAACTCTCATATAAACCGTTGATTTATCTGATGCCATCTTGATTTTATCATCTGGGAGAGTCTACTGTTGTTTCTGCTTCAGACTCTGTTTTATCTCTGCTCAGATTCTTCAACATAATGATGTTCCCCAATACGCACTGGTCACGCTTTACTGTTGGCCTAAAGGACAATCAGATCTCCACGTGCCGCGGCCCCTATCAGTAGGGGTGAACAAAAATATCCGAAAATCGAATATTTAATTTTTAAAACTGAATCTGATATCCATCCACTTTACTTTAAAATAAATTGAAACGGATCCTGATAGTGATCGACCTAAAATTCGGATATCTGATATTCGATTTTATATTTTAAAAAAATATAATAAATTAAATAATGGAAAAAAAAAAAAGGAAACTGGCCCAAAAGAAAAAAAAAGGAAAAAGTGGTTCACCATCTATTATTGAATTGTGGCCCATAATACGATATACAAATTTTTTTGCAAAAACGTGAATATAGAATTGGAAAACAAGAAAGAAAAACAAAAAAAAAAAGTGAAGAAAAGAGAATAAAGGAAAAGGAGAACTATCATGATAATTTTTAATAGAGTATCATCGTGTGATGCAATTATTAGATAATATATATATATATATATATATATATATATATATACTATTTATAAATGTTAACACCCTATAATATCTATTTTCGGATTCGAATAACTAACAATGAAAATTTTATCCAATTCGATTTCATTCGGATATACGGTTTATTCGGATATTTAAAACTTATCCGCATTCGTTTTTTAAATTTAGAATTGAACTAACTTTTAATAATTGATTTTTTTTAAAGTTGCGGATTTTTAGTATTTCTTACCCAATAATAAAATATATATATATATATTATATATATATATATATATGTCACTTAAAAATCCCTACAGATAATAATTCACACAGAATATAAAAGCAATTAAAATATACTAGTATTTTAAGCACACTCGATGCGTGTGCTCTAATATATATATATATATATATTATTTTATAATTTAAGAATTATTTTTAATTTAAAACTTTAAATAGATAAAATTTTAATATAAATGATTATTATTTTATAAAGAAAAATGATTTGTGTGAATATAATTGAAATAACTAAAAATACAAAGAGAACAATTGTAATTAGAAATTACATACCAAATTATTTGATTATTATAGAGTGTTAACATTTACAAACAATATATATATATATATATATATATGATTAAATAATTGCATTACACGATGGTACTCTATTAAAACTTCACATGATAGTTTCTCCTTTTCCTTTATTCTCTTTTCTTCATTTTCTTTCGTCTGAATTTTCTTTCTTGTTTCTCAATTCTCTATTCACGTATTTGCAAAAATTCTATATATTGTTTTTTGGGGCAAAGTTCAATAAGAAATATTGGACCTTTTTTTTTCTTTTTATTGTCTTTTGGGCCATTTTTTTTAGCCATTATTTAATTACTGCATTTTTTTAAAATATATAATCTGATATCATCATATATTCAAATTTTAGGCCGACCACTATCTATATCCGATATGGTTTTTATAACAGGATATCCGTTTTTTCAGATTTTGAAAATTGAATAACGGATCAGAATCCGATTTTCGGGATAGTTTTGGGATATTTTTGCTAGGATCTTGTGATCTACTCCCCCTACGTGCGCTCCCTTGTCAGAACTGAACGTCATTGCTTGTCAACCATCGTGGTTTAAGCTCTCGGCCATTACATACTGGATGTCTGTTCTGTTCTGTAAGTCCATGTCCGCCATTTCAGGGCTTGTGTTTTCCTGCACACAATCTCTTGGGCCATGAATCCACTTTGGTGATCTCTTCAGTAGGGTCGGATTTGGGCCTGTGCATCCTGACCCACTGTACAGTGCCACAGAAAATTTAGGCCAAATTTTTAAAGGGTTAGAACAACATTTTTTGGGGTCAAACTTTTAATATGTGTTTATATAGGGCCTTATTTTCTTAAAAATCCACTGGGCCACCGAAATTAAAAAAATGGCCCTGCGTCTTCAGAGACCTTCGCATACGCTACCCCCATCAGCTCTGACAGTATTCCCTTGTCACTCCCCATACCTCGACCACTTGGTAGAAAATATCGAGGCATACGTATTGCAACTTTTCCTAAGGGTGTGTTTGGTTTGTGGAAATTAGTAGGGAAAAGAAAATGAAATGAAAAAAAAAATTAGATTTTATGTTTGGTTGATTGAAGAAATAGAGAAGCAAAAGAAAAGCAAATGTAATTAAGTTTACACTTAAAACAAAGGAAAACTAATTTCCTCAACAAATTGTGAGGAAAATAAAAGAAAAACTTATGAAAATCATTTTGTCTCCTATTTTCTTTTCCCTACTACTTTCTTCATTCTAAACACACCCTAAAAGCGAGGGCTAGGGTACTCTGGGGATTCACCCGCATCAAGGAAGCAAAGAATTCTTGAGAAAATGTGCAAAACATCAAACTAAGAAATGTAAAAGGGAAGTATGAAGATCAGAAGAAAACATATTCACCCTGCAAACACTAGGGAAAAAAAAGGATCATCCACCTTTTAAATGTTGGACAAGGTTCTGCCCCATATGCCATCGGAAGGGATATAAATTTGTGATTTGCAAAACTTAAAATCAACAGTAAGGTAAAGGTGAAGTGGCAAAAGTTTGTCAAACTAAACAACCTATTTTTTTTATTTTTTTTTTAACTCTTCATCATCCTTCATTCTTAACCGACGATTCATAATATCAAAGAAACCAAACCAAGAAAAGAAAAATTATAGGTTTATCCTATTCCATCATCAACATTTTTTTTTTCATTTATAATATATCCACAATGCAAAAAAAGAAAAGTTTGGTGAACAAAGCATTAAAGATGTTATTATTGAAGCATTTGGTGTTTTTTACAACTATATGTGAATCTTGGATTAAGGGATTCAATTTGCGACTACGATGCTAATATTCGAAATCAAAATTTAAGGGCGTATGTAGAAAAATGTCCATCCCAACCGTTCCGATTATAAATTTTTTAAAAAGGAAATTTTTTGCAAATTAATTTAAGCGTTTTTTTTTTTTCGTCTCATCCTCATACAATTTTCCGGCTTTCAACAAGTGATATGATAAACATGGAATTAAAATAATGTATTTTTTAAACAATGATTCCAATTAATATTTTTGCAATACAGACCCATTAGTATTCCCATCCTTTTTAAATTGGTCAACCAAATCACATAAAGAAGTTACCTCGGACGAATCCCATATAATACTGTAATCTTGCTCATGTAATAAATATACACACGCTTCGCTACGCCACTTGAATGGGTCATAAATGTAATTTACATACAATAAAACCCTTCATCAACTTCTTGTAGGAGAATTATTGAACCATCCCAAAATAGTCCCTTCATCGTCAATCTCCCCTCTCTTTAATTTCACACACTTGAAAACCATTTGATTTCTCCGATCTTACCTCCATATATCTCTTTATATCCAACAAAAAAAAAAGATTATAAGAGAGAAATGGTTCGCATAAGCAATGGGATCATCGCATGCCTGAACATCGTAACCCTAATTATTGCATGTGGTGCAATAGCTCTCTCGCTATGGTTTCAAATCAAAGCCGAAACACCTTGCCGAAGAACCCTCAAAACCCCTCTCCTCCTCGCCGGCGCGTCCTTCATAGTCATTTCAGTCGCGGGGCTCGTGGGCTCGTGCCGTCGGGTTTCTCTCCTTCTGTGGGCTTATCTCTTGGTGCTGTTTTTGCTTATCTTAGGGCTCATAGCTTTCACTGCGTTCACATTCCTCGTGACTAATAGAGGAGTCGAAAAGGCTCTGTCGGGGAAAGGGATCAGAGACTTGTCCAAGTGGTTGCAGACATATGTGATCAACGATGACAATTGGGGTGAGATTAAGAGTTGTATGGTTGATATGAAGATGTGTCGTCGGAGTATTAAGGGTGGCGAGAGTGAGGATTATTACAAACACAAGCTGTCTCTCGTGAAGGTACATATCCACTATTTTGTTTTCTTGTCGGAGTTAATCTAATTTTAATGGCTTTCCCTCTTCTAAATTGGCTATATAGAAAAAATGGTCATATAGCTTTCACGAAATTCGTTTTTCGTCTTATAGCTTGTACACGTCCAAAATTAGTCAAATATGATTACGCCATTCGTAATAAATAGTAATTTTGTAATTTTTCCGACCATTTTTTGATTGCTTCCAACAAGGAAAACATTATTGTTTCAACCATTGTTGCAAAAATTGGTCTAGGTGGCCGCCTAGGCGCTAGTCGGGTGCCCACCGTGGCGAAAATCACCTAGGTGGCTGATTAATTGGTGAACGGAGATTAATCAGTTCATAATTGTGTTTTTGGGAAAAAAAATTAATAAAAAAAAAAAGAGGAATGTTTGCACTAATGTTATTTTGTTGCATTGTTGGATTGACGTTATTTATTTAGAATGTTTGGATAAATTTAACGCACCTTTACTTTGGTAGAATGTATTTGATATATGAAAAAAATAATAATAATGAAAGACATGTTTACCGTCTAATTTCTGCCTAGAAACAGCTTATGCCCCGCCTAGGACGTTTAGTCGCTAGGTTTCCTCGAGCGCCCGACTAGCGCCTAGCGAATTTTACAACATTGGTTTCCACAATAAAGTTAATCAAATTTGTATAGTGTGAAATGACTATTTATGATAAATGAATGAAAAATTATAAATATAACTATCTATGATAAATGGTGCAAAAATAACCGACTAGTTTTGACAGTGACATGTTAGAAGACGAAAATGTATTTCGTGAAAGTTATTGGACTAAAATTTTAGTTCCTCCCATTCTTGTCTTGTTTTGAGTTTTGCATTTCAATATTAACCATTCTCAATGTCAATGAAATACCTCAAAACAATTCCCTTTGAGTTTCGACAGTCGAGTTGCTGCAAGCCACCGAACTACTGCGGGTTTCAGTTCAAGAACGCCACGTTTTGGATAATGCCCGAGGCAGGTCCAGCAATGCCCGACTTAGACTGTAAAAAATGGAGCAACGACCAGCGACAACTGTGCTTAGACTGCGAGTCGTGCAAAAGAGCTGTTCTGGACGGAGTCAAGCGAGAATGGAGGACGTTGTCGTTTATCAACATGTCCACTGTTTTGTTCGTTACGCTCCTTTATTCAGTCGGCTGCTGCGCTCTAAGGAACAACCGCTATGCAAAGAGCAGAAGCGGAGAACATGCTTGAATACTGAATGCTTTTGTAATAATTCTGTTATCATATCGGTTATAATTAAAAACTTAGTCGGGCGCCCAAATCCGAAAAACTCTCAATCGATGGTAATTTTACATGTTATTCAAACTATCCGAACCCGACAAATCCCATTCGAACGCGCCGTTTCTCATTGTTCGAATTTGCTTGTGAAAAGGATTTCTTGATTTTGGTGCTATATTCACTTAAAAAAAACGATTACGGTCGAAACGGTCAGAAATCCGTCGCTCTTATTTGCAATCCCGACGGACGCTTTTAAATAATAATAATAATAGAAAAAGACAAATCATTGAGATGGAAATCGCGTCGCATTGCAGTAAATGCAAACAATAAGAATAATAATAAAAAGAAAGAAGATACATTTGCGGAACTCAATGCCCCTTTTGCCGCCCCGACGAGGCTGCAACCCCGACCTCTTTCCTTTCAGTCTACTTACTTCTATTCTATTCGACTATTATTACGTTCCCCTTTGAGTTTTTACCACTTCATTACATCGGGTCGCCGTGGTTGGTCGTTGACAGTGATTTGTTTGAACGTCAAAATTTGTAGCAGATTTACTGTCATGCAACAGCTCTTACTTAGCTTCCGAATGTGCTAATCCTTCCCGAAAGAATTCTGCTCTACGATCGTCGCCTTGGCGGCTCAGGCATCTTCGGGTAAGGTAAATGCACATGAGTCAAGTTGCTATTTGTTGGTCGGATCTTATTTCTCTAGCTGAGGTTTCGTTCTCAGGGAGATGTATGAAACAAAATTGCAAATTTTCACCTTGTAATAAATAAACTTAAAGTAGGCAAGCAAGAGGAGAAAAAAGAGGCTCCTTATATAAATAGTCAAAAAATTTCCTATCCTTTTGGTACACGCAAATCATATATTGTGAAGAATATATATAGAGAGAGATTAATTAATCTGAGAAAACGATATCAGCCAATGACACAATCCTGAAGGTGTTGATGGCTTACATTCAAGTACTGCTCCCACAAAGGCCTATACCTTCCTATACTCAGCTGTAGCCATGGCTTCATGTTCCCATTGAAGTGTATAACTGCCGCTGTCTCTATCAATCTGTTATCCATATTCGGATCGTAGCCCAATCCAAGAACGTGCCATCTTCGATCGAGTGGCTCCGTTAATCCATAGAAAGCTAAAAGCCCCGGCGGGAGAGTCCCGAGCTTCCATAGAGATCTATCGACGTTCTGTTCTTGCCAGTAGTGATATTTTGCGGTCACGTTTTGCTTTCTCCAAGCCACAAGATCGAACACATTCAAACCGAAAGCCCATCCACACGCCTGAGGGTCAAGCTTGGTGCTTATCAGCGGGTTCGAGAAGTTTAAGTACTTGTAATAACGATGAAAAGCTTCCAGACACGTCTCCACTGCACCATTCACATTCCCGTGCAGATCCAGAGAAAACAGAGGAGTCAAGTCCTTCTGAGCCACGACGTCGTCGTCTAGAAACAGTACCTTCTCCAACTGTGGATATACCTCGGGAATGTAAAAACGGAGATGAATCAAAATAGAGACGTACTTTGGGTTCTGAAACTTCAGGTCTACTCCCGAAATATCCTGCGAGCTTCCATGGTAGTTTCCCTGCATGTCTGCTTCTTGAAGCTGTTTAACAATGGGGGAATAAGATGAGTTCAACCATGTGAGTTCTTCAATGGCTTGGACTTCTATGGTAGCCCCTTTAAAATTATTGCCGAGGAACCAAGTCTGCATAGCACCATACTTGACCCTATTCGTCACGACGTGAAACACTAGCTGCTTTGGGTGTTCGGCGTTAGAAACAGTAGAATTGATGACGACGGAAACAGCAAGAAGGTTGTCAGAAAATATGCAGAAGTGGTAAAGGTTATTGTCCACTAAACGCGGAGAGTTCTTAAGCCCATCTGCGAATCTTTGCATAGACTGATTCTTGAGCCAATCGGCCGTGAGCTTAATGTCGAGGCAGTGAAGGTTCTTGGGGATCGATTCAGCCGCCAACTGTCCAAACACGGTGCTCTGAACTGTTGCTGCATTGGCTCGCTCTTCTAAAGCTTGAATATGGTTTTTCATGGTCACTATTGTTGTTGCTATGTCATAATGGGCATCATGGGCCTTCAGAATGAGGGCTGATAAGCTTTTAATCATGGGTTCGGCTTCGTCTAAAGAGATTGGCTCTTCTCTCATTGCAGCTTTCGAGAGCAACATCTGGCAGATTCTTATCTTCGAACTAAGTTCCCATGCGAGACGGAGATTGCTGTGCTCTTTAGCTATAACAACGTAAGCTTTGGCCAGTGTCATTTGTTCTGCTAATTGCCTGGCATAGGATCGGGCACTTAATAGTTCTTCGGTGAAGTTTCGATTCTCTCGAACCACCCAGTCGTTCTTCGGGTTTATCTCCTGGGAAAAAAAAAAAAAAGAGATGGGAATCAGGCGAAAGATTTGAAACAATAAAAAAGTATATGGACTGTTTACTAAACAATAATTGCTAAGCACTTGTTTGCTAAATGAGATTAACCACAGAAGTATTCGATATAGACAATCCATGTACACTGATTATACCCCTAAATCTTCTATACCACAAAAACATTCGACTGGCAAACTAGTCGCGCCATTTTGTAAGTTGTATGAGATGAAAATATATCATGAAATTAACCTCATACATAAAAACCAAAACTAAAGAAGCAACAATCGATGATGCAGTTCTTCTTTGCTTCAAAATATGCCTAAGACTGTGTAATGAGCCAATTTATATCAATTCTCAACATAACAGTGTCTTCATCTCAAAGACATCAATCATTACAATTCATATATCTGTTACCATTGCAAATCAACCATAGTTTCAAACCTGTACTAAATATATGTGACATTCACTCCAACTCAAAAACACAAAGTGAACGAAGAAAATCAACGAAAGAAAGACAAAACGACAAAGTCCTTACCATAACAGGTTGATCCACATGATGATGTTGATGATTGTGCAGAACAAGGAAAAAGACAAAGCCCGCAATGACAAACAACAATAGAAGCCCGACCCAGATCCACAACGATAGCCTCCTCCGAATCGGGCGCCGATAATCGGCTGCCCGTCGCCTCATCGGGATATTCCACACTTCAGAGGCAAATCACACGATGATCCCAATTTGCATTACTCGGATCATCAAAAGCTAATAGCAAAAAAGATCCAATCCTTTTCACTGAATCAATAGCCAGGCAATCAATTCTACGCCGAAATAACGAAAATTTAGTAATAAATCTATGAGTTTTTGATCAAAGGATAGAACCCAAAAGCCAAAAGATCCAATCTTTACACCTCCAAATCAAGGCCCACCAATCAGTTGTCCGACAAAAAAAAAACGTAGAAACTATTATCCCCCTAATTGGATCAAGAAATCTAACCCTAAAAAACTCGGAGATCCAATATATCACCTAAAGATCAAGAAACGACTAATTAGTACCCCGTCAAAGCTCCACTTTTCGAGATTGAACAAATCACTCCGAGTAAAAACCTGCCGACAAATTAGTTTCTTTTCGACGTCTATCGGCAGACAACGATGTACTGTTTAGCTGTGAGTTTACTTTGAGTGAAATGTAGTATTTCGTGCTCGTTTTGAGCAAGGAAACAATTAGGGGCAAATGTAATTAAAGAACATGTGCCTTGCCTTGCCTTGCCTGCCTGTATTCTTTTTTTCTGGTACTGAAGGCCAGACAAACTTTTTTTTTCCTTTTTTTTTTTTTTTACTTTTTAATTTGTCAGCTCAAGAAAACCTTTTTCTTTTATTTTACTGTAATTCTGTATTTTCCAAATTAGAATGATGTTTACCTAAATTAGAGATTGATTGTATAAAACATGTTTAAATGATAGCTAAATTTAAGTGTTCCTTTGTCATTGTGATTGTTTTTTAATTGTAACTAGTATTTTTACACACGCATTGCAATAAAAAAAATATATAATATTTTATATTTTAAAAGTTTGTGAAATTTTAAATGTTTAATTACTAAAGGTAAAATTATAATAAATTTACAAATTGAAGGGTAAAATTGTAAAAAAAAATGCATACCAAATAAATTGAACCGTTACTCTAAGGTGCTGAACAATTATATATAGTATAGATATAGAAAATCCTGCATATTACATTAATGACAAATGTTGTGTTATAATAAATCACAAGAATATTAAAATAACAGTATATATTCATAAAGGGAAAGAAACACCTATCTAGAAGAAATCCCACATAGTTTGATTTAAAGAAAAATAATGTAGAATTAAAACATATGAATGTGAGTGGCCTGTTTGAATGATTATATTAGTTGTTTATTTAAATGCTAGATATGATTTAATCCTCCAAATATACATTACTTCGCTCGTTTGACCTCTTTATTTTTCTTTTTTCTTTTTCCTTCTTTGATCCTCACGATAATCATTTAGTTTTCCCTTACTGCGAATTCTTTCGTTACTTGGTATTCATCTCTCATTCTTTTTTTTTTCTTTCAATATCAACGTAGTCTCACAGTTCAAATAAGTTAATTTCAATTTGAAGTGTCTGAAGTCCGAATCTCTCTATCAACTATGGAAAACTCCCCTGACCTATATGTCTCATCCTTAGTTCACATATACTATATGATAATAAAAAAGTTCTAAGTTGATTTGAATTCATTACCTCCATTTTTCGAGTCTTCCTCTCTATTCTTAGATATCTTCTTATTATCTAAAGTAAATTATTATTGTTAAAGCATTATAATATCTTCTATTATTATAATTAGTATTTTACGCACACTATATAATTGTAATTTAAAATATTTAATAAATGAAATAATAATTTAAAATTTAATTATATATTATTTTTTGTATGTAAAAAGATTAGATTGATTTGTAAGGATATAATTATAGTAAATTATAAATTTGAATAGATAATTTTTTGAATTAAAAAAATAATTAAAATAAGGGTAATATAGTAATTATTCAAATCAAATTAACACATAAAACAGTTACCATAAGGTCAACCAATAATAAAATAGAAAGATATTGAAGGTAACTATCATTAAATTGATTTGATATGATAATTACATTTTTCGTTTTACCCTTAAATTTTTTATTAATTCCAATTATATCCTCCAAATTAATTTTTGAACATATTTAAAAATGATACATAATTATAATTAATATTATGATTCATCTATTAAAAATAACTCAAAATATTAAGTAATATTATATATTTATATATTATAGCACACACTTCGAGCGAATTCATACTATATATAAAAGCTCGATGTCTCTTAATAAATGTTAATTGTCAATGTATTTTGGTATGTCAAACAAAATTACTATTATACCATTTGGTTTTTATTTAGAAACAAAATTATTATTTTACCCTTTTGCTTTTAATTTATTTTTTAGTTGGAATAATTACTATTTTATCATTCAATTTTGATTTATTATCATCATATCCTCGTAATTTTTTTTTTTGCTTTTTCAATACTTCAAAATAATACACATTTAATTTTTAAATTATAATTTCACATTTTAAACATAATAAATTACAAGTAATTCAAAATATATAGTAATATTATATATTTATATTATAGTGTGCTGTGCCGTCTATGACATTAAGAAATAATTCAAGTTTATAAATACCATACACAGAGTTAAGACATGCGTCGATATTTCTTTAAAAGAATATTCAAGTCATGAAAATATTATTAGAGTAAAGTGAGTTTTAATGGCTATTCTCGTACCCCATCAATATGTTACTATATGCTCGGATCAACTCACTTGGGATGTAAATATGTAATGATTTCATGGACTATATATAGTAGTAAAGTAATAGTATAGTATAGTACTATAATTTATACTAATTGAATAATATTGGAGATGTATGCGTCGGTCACCCATTTACTCGTTAAAAATTAAATAAAGATGTACATATTGTTTGCTTCTCTACATTTGAAGAAGAGGTTATCTACCAAAGCAAAATTTCATAAAATATTGCATCGATTTTGGCCAATAGAGTTCATTAAGTCATTGAAAGGTGAAAGATATTCAAGAATTATGATCGGACATGACTCTTACAAACTTACAGTCTCGTCTTTAAATAAGAGTGTTCATTTGCTCATTTTCATGACCACAAACATACTCTTGAATATCTAAAAATCCTAGAAATTATATAACTTTTTTTTTTCCCTTCTCGTCGTCAAATATATTTCGTATATATTCATATTCAAAACCCATATGAGAGTTCAAAAAGCATCAAGTAAGTTCGTCAGTATCAGAATTTATAGTGCGCGTATTACGAACCTATATTCGTATTTCGTTAGCACCGTAGGCGAGACAATATCGTTTTAAGGGCTTAACACCTGACGTTAGCCTCGAGAATAAAAATTAGTTTCGCATCTTGTAAATACGTCGATATACTATATATTATTTTACAAATGTATTTATAAAAACGCATTCACGAAAAATCACCCAACAATTTACAAAGGTATCTCATTGCTCACTTGCAATTTGGCAAGCACAAACGAATAATTTTGAATATATAAATGTCTTTGTTGGAGCTCGATTTGATTCCTTTACAGATAAACAAGCAAACGTGATCTCAAACATGTAAAAAAAAAATGAAGACTTAGTCAAATAAACTTAAAAGATCATATCGATTCGAATATGGTGGGTTTCAATGAGAAAAAACTCCATTGATCGAAGCTTGAGATGATCAAAATATGTCCTGGATAATCACAAACCGAAGAAGATCGATTCTAGTTGAAGATTGCCAGATTTAATGTGAGCCATTCGATCTGATTCTCACGTGATCTGAGGGCTGACGTTTGATGTTCGGGTTTTGAATGTGGACCGTGCGATCTGGTGAAAAAAGAAATGAACGACTAAGATGATTACGTTTTTATAAGTTAAAATGCGCGCGTGGTACAACACATACAGCTCGCGGTACAAGTCGAAGAAGCATGGCAACTGTTTCAAACTCTTATAAATACTTGACTTTGCAGTTTCGACTAGCCATCTTTGAGAGCTTATATCTTTTGATAGACAGCGAATTAGTGAGGGATGTAAACTAGAAATTTGTAGGGGTATGACAAAGTTATAAACTCTTCTCTTAGTTCGAATAAAAGAGACTCTGTTGGTTCGTAGAGTAGGCTGAAAGTCACAGTCAAACCACGTAAAATAATGTGTTCTGTTTTTCGTGATCTTGTGCTGTTTTTGCATTCGTTTGATCGTGTTTCTTGATACGATCTTCACACACACGTTAAAGATCACTAATTGATAATCGAGTGGTGTCATTTTCTTTTCAGAATAATTTACCCCCACCCCATATTTGTTATATATGGATTAAATATTTTTTTTGTCACGTAAATTAAGTATCAATTTCAGAATACTCAACTTAAAAACATTACAATTTAGAATAGTGTGACTTTCAATTGGACAGTCACATTATTCAAAAGTTAACGTTCAATTTAACTGTCACATCATTCAAAAGTTGTGACGTATTTTTCAGTTAGACTGTCACATCATCAAAAGAACACAATCGTAGGTTTGATTGCAAACTATTGAGTTTAATTTTGGTGTTGAGGTTATCGCACCCTTACCTCTTAACAAGGATAAAAAAGTATTCTTAAGCCTTTTTTAAAAGTTATTGGGATATAAGCAAGAATTTTCGCGGCGGAAAGGTTTCCCTTTTGGACGAAATTCACTTTGAAATGTTCAGACCCAGCCAGCCATCCTCATCCTCATCATCACTGTTATGTAGTACAGTATAACCCCTCCACTCCACTGTGCAAATAATCTTCAACTTTGGTGTAGAACTTAGAAGTGTTGTTATTCGGTAAAATCTGCTACTTTGTAGGCGAATAACACAATTCTTTTTCTCCCATTCTTTTCCCCCCACATCTTTCATATAGTGGCCGCCGAGGCCGACCAATCGGAGGAATCAGATAACTGTATCATCCATCGAAGTAAAGTCGAGATTGAAAAAATGGATCTTCGCTTATGGCCTGCAAGAGTTCATCCTTCAAAGCCCATCTCTTATGTTCTTCAATCGTCCTCTGGTAATAAAACCATGCTTAATCTGCTACTTTCTTGTACCAAATGCGTTAGTGCGTGTGTGTATGTGTTTCTTGAGTCTCAGTGACTTTAATTTTTTGTTTAAGCTAAATTATGACCATGATTTGTAGAGGACATGGATATTAATTAGATATATTCTTGATTTATGTAACCACGGAAAGAAGATGGAGGCGATGAAGTGAGACCTTGGTTCCCTTGCCCTTACTGCTATGTGGAGATTGAATTTGAGCTGCTCTCCGTTCATCTCCAGGAAGAACACGGCTTTGACGTGAAAAACGCCGTAAGATTATTATGGAATCTCTTCCCTCTGCTTTCGATTCTTTGGCACAGAGAATCGATTTGTTGATTGGTGGTTTCTTCTTGTCTAGGTTTGTCCCATATGTGCAGCTAACCTGGGAATGGACGCATTCGGCCATTTCTCCGCGCAGCATGGGCATTCGATTAAGGTATGGCAGCGTAGTTTTTCTTCGATGGCATCGTTCGAAAAAAAGAAAAGAAAGAAACGGTTTTAAAGCTGTTAATGCTATAACTTGGCAGATGAGGAAAAAGTCTCAGCAGTGTGGGTTTTCGGGCAACATACCATCGGCTGATATTGCGAGGGACGTTCCATTGCTAAGTTCATTTCTCGGTATGAATAATCTGGGGACAGGCCAGGGGAGAGTAAGGGGCAATGAGCCCGCGGACGAGAACCAGCGAACTGAAGATGAAGAACAGTACGACGAGGAAAAGAAACAGAGAGCCGAATTCGTACAAGAGCTACTTCTGTCGACAATCTTTTAATGGGGTTTGCTTGCCTTTTAGCTTCGATTACTGGGAAATCGTAGTAGATACCTATCATGTTCTTGAGGAATGTTAGAGATGGTGAGGTGAGGACAAATAATGTCCGAGGTTTTGAGAGGCAATTTGTTTCTGCAATTGTAATGAGATTGTGGTGAAGTAAGTAGATGAGTTTGCTGCAACATCCAGCAAAGTGCAGCAGAACATTATATAGCTAACATCATCATCATCATCATCATCATCATCATCATCATCATCATCATCATCATCATCACTCTATAAGCCAAAACCATCTCTCAGCAACAATATATCAGATTATCACCAGCCAAGCCATCGCATCGTTTATCGTCTGAAGTCTTTTGAAACATCTCTGCGCCTGTCTCTGTGGTACTCCTAGCCTAGTATTCCGTCATATTAACTTCAAATTTAATTTTATTACACTTACTAATACAAATTCTGAATAAGTAAGAATGCGACGATATTCAGATTCTTTTCCAGGCCAAACAGTAAAAGTAAAATGCATAATTAGATTCTTGTTTTTCTTTCTTTCTTTTTTTTTTTTTTTTCCAACATCAATTGACATTGCATTTTAAATAGTTAGTTCAAAACTGTATTAGTGATTCGGCGGTTGATTCACTAAACATCCCTTGAGATGGGATTAAGTCAGTCAAAGAAACAGTTGATCCGATGCCAGTTGGGGTTAAAATGCATAAACCAATGAAGGATAATCATCTTGAAGATGAGTTGAGCTAACTGACGAGAGATGAGTCGAGCTAACTGACGACCCGACGAGCTGGCACGACTGGAGCTCAGCTCGAACTCTTATTTCCTCGTGAGCATTTTCTTAATTTTTTAAATTTAAATTTAAGATTTTTGAGCTTGAAGCACAAACTAAAGTTTGGTTGGTCAAATAAATGAATTTGTTGGAGTTACTGGGCTTGGGCTTGACATGGAAATATAAAATGAAAAAAAAAATAAAGAAATGTTTGTCAGACATTGGTTCTAACTAGAGCTGAAAGTTTGGGTCTGAGCCCGTAGGTCGGCCCGCCCGGCCCGAAAACATGATCGGGCCTCTTGGTTAGGCCCGACGGGCTGGCGGACCGAGGCCAGAAAAACCCGACGGACCACGGGACAAATCAGGCCCGCCCTTTTTTTATATTTTTAATTTTATTTATGTATAAATATTGTATAAAATTCAATTTTATACTTAAAAAATATATTTTATGTGTATATAAATATATTTTTTTCCGAAATTATGTATTTGCATTATTGTGTATAATATTTATGTATAAATTATAATAAATAATGAATAATTAGTAATTTTTAAAAATTAAATTTTAAAAAATTAAAAAAATCAGGCCCGATGGGCTCGGGCCGGGACAGCCCGGCACAGCTCTCCACGGGCTAGGGCCTAGGATTCATAGGCCTGCTAGAGCATCAGCCCGGCTCAGCCCGGCCTATGATGTTCGGGCGGCCCACTAAATCCGGGCCGGGTCTGCCCGCCCGAACTTTCAGCTCTAGTTCGAACAAGTGGGTTTCATCTCCTTATACATGTTTATATATTTTATTAGTCTAAAATTTTTAGACAATATTATACTACGCATGTGTCGCTCGCCTGCGCACGTAGGGGTTGCATATTCTGTTGACTCGTGTGTGGGCATGACCTGCGCACACGAATGTCAGACTGAAAACGAGCGGGCCCGATCAACCTGCCTTTTGCTCTCGGTTTAAATTATTTTTTTTCCAAAAAATTTAAATTTAACGGTTTAGATTTTAAACCGACGGCCAAATTCTTTGAATGTGCTGAGACTGGCCGAACATCCACACTTGTTGGAAGGACAATGACTCTTCGAATAGCCATGTCCGTTCGAACAAAGTGGAGTTATGCAAAGGGATGCTTGCCTCTTCGAAAGGCTTCGTGGTCCCTATATATAGACTCGAAACTCGAACAGAAAAATTCATTTCGAATTCACTCAAGCCACCAAGCCTCGTACTTACTGTTAAAGAATTCTGTTCAAATTCGTCGGTAATTTCTTCAGTGCACGATGAAAACACGCTCTTACGAGGAAAATATGTGTTAGGAAAATTGTTTCTCGCACAAGCTACATAATTTTCTTACGCCTATCAATATGTTCGTATCATTTGCTGATATTAACAGTCCAGCTCGAAACTCTAAAGTAAATAACTTATGAAGCTCGAACCCAAGCTAATATATAATTTTCAGTGTCTCATCGTGCCTTTATTTATAAGAGATGCCTTTACGTAATCAAATTTCGTCTCAAAATGAATTATTAATCATTTTCCAAGTAATATGATATAAATAATCAGTGATTGGAATCTCTATGAAGATTGATGTTGCAATCACCAACTAAATTACTACAACCAACGCAGCACCATACTCCAACCCCCATTTTTCTTGATGGTGGAGTTAAATTGTAAAAATAAAAAATAAAAATAAAAATCAGATTTTATGGAAATAAACTAAACTATTGTAAGAAGAATTGATATATTCAAAATCTCGGGATATGCTCCTTTTACGAGTATAAAACCTAAATTATTTATATATAGTGAAAGAACATTTCTGATTAGGGGTGAAATTACTTGAGTTCGCTTTACTGAAGCTTATATCAAGTTTATGACTATCAAACTCAAATTTTGTGACTATTCAACGAGCTTTTCTAATTAAACTTTATTTAAATTATTTTATTCTGGATTAAAAATTTTCGATCATTATGGTCGAGCTCGAGTTCGATACGCCGGGTAAATGAACTCATAAGTCGAGCTCTAATTATTTATCACTGAGATTGAGCTCTAAGATAAATAATCTTCGAATCTAAGTCTAAGCATAGTCTATAACTTTCGAGGTCGTGTAGAAAGTGAATCGAGACAGAGCAAGGCAGCTCGACTCGTTTACCCTTTCTGTTCACTTGGTTCAAATGTCTATTTTTAAAAAATAATCAAAATAATAAGGCAGTCATTGGAGGGATGAACTAGCGGATAGGTCCATGATATATTAACTTGGATGTCACATTCGATTTTACTTAGGACCTTGACTTTTATTGTTGGGTGGGGAGTGGAACACCCTCTCCTAGCCTCGGATATTAGTTCCATTCGCAGGGCGTGCGGTAGGGGTGTTCATTGGACGGTTCGGTCCGGTTTTTTCAAATTTTGGTTCGGTTTTCGGTTTTACAGATGCCTAATCCGATATCCGAACCATTTTAATTTGGTTCAGTTCGGTTTTTTACACTTCGGTTCGGTTTTTCGGTTAACCGTTAAAGATTTTAATTCATATGTATGCATCATATATATAGGAATTAACTCTATGACATATATATATGTTACAATTGCATTACATATATATATGAATTAAATAGTAATGATATGATAATTGCATTACTCATATGTGTGCGTAATTCGTGTATATATATTGTAAGGCCTAAAATATCCAACTAAACAAATATAAAACGAGTTTACCACGATTTGGATGGGAAGAATCGAAGCTTGGCGTGGGGTGTTGTGTTCTTGAGAGGTTGGGTGGCTCTCTCTCTCTCTAGATGAGTTTCACACAAAACACATTTTATTATGTGTTAGGGTTTGGGTATTTATACCACAAGTTGGTATATAATACTTGGGCCCCTAACAAAGCCCAATTACACTAAGCCTCTTTTTAAATAAAATCTATTTAAATAAACTACAAAGATAATTCTAATTAATTGAACACAATAAAATAATTCTAACAATCTCCCCCTTTGTGTTCAATCTTCAATTTGGCATGGATTATCTTTGCGGGGCTTAGTGCATTTTCCTGAGTCCTAAAAGAATTTCCTCATTGTCTTGTCTTTTGACCTCTTCTTTTGGAGATCTTCAAGCTCACCGTGTCTCGATCTTCTCTTCTCGGCAACGGATCTTCCTTCAAGTCTTTTCTTGAATATTGTCTCGTGAATGCCGGAAGTTGTTTGAAGTTGCTTGCCGGGTCTTGAAGAATTTTCTCTGTTTTGTGTGTTCTATTTCTCCCTCTGATAGCGCGAAACTCCCCCTACTTTTGTTCAACCTTGAGTTGGGATTGGGGAGTTTTCTCTTTTGGAAATTGGAGAGATGCACACGAGGCGGTTGCCGGATTTCTTCTTTTTGTGTTCGATCTCTCCTTATGATAGTAGCGCAACTCCCCCTACTTTTGGTCAAACTTATGTTGGAATTGGGAAGTTCTCTTTGAAATTTGGAGAGACGCACACGAGGCGGCAACTTCGATCTTTGAAGGTCGGCGGTGTTTGCTTGATTTGACGACGCTTGATGATTTCAGCATTTCTGATCAATCTTGCACTTTCGTCGTGGTATTGCTCCCATTTTGCTTTAGTACTACTCCCCCTCATGAAGATCGAGTTGGGGAGATCGTCATGCGATGGGTCAAAATGAAGCATCGTCTTGGGCAAGAAGATCACGTCGTCGGGACAAGGAAGTGGCGTTGGTAGGCACAGAAGGAACTCAGGTTTGTTCATAACCCGACGGAGCCACAAAGGCAATCCGTCGTATAAAAGACCGGGGTCACGAAGACTTCCCGTTAACATCTTGAGGCCTAACACTCTCCCCCTACAAGGGCTATCTCCTCTTCTTGCGGAGGCTTTGAATGCTCTTTGGCTAGGACTCTCTTGACTTGACGCTATATTCTGTAGACCGGACGTAAAAAGTGATCCACGCCCTGATATTTAACTTTGATGATGTCGCGGTTCTTGGACTTTGTTTGCATCTTATCCTGGTCTTTCTCTATAGTTTGAAGTCGTCAAGTCTGCTCTAATCTTCTTCTTCTCGGCGTCAGATTCGTCTTCTTCGAAGGAAGTTGTCTGGTTCGGCCTCGAGGAAGCTTGTCTGGCTCCGGAAGAAGGTACGCATGGGGTGTTGTAAAATGTGCGGAGGCTCCTTTGGAATATTCCATTCAAGTGTAGGAGAGCCCGACTTCAGAGTGGTACGCTCGGCGGAAATTCGTGAGTGGTCCGACCTGTTTGTTTATGCGTGTCCCCTTCTCCCCCTCATGGCGATTCGTGTTAACGAGATCGACATGCTTGTATAGGAAGATTAGAAGGACACAAACGACAGGTCGGTGATGATAATAACCAGACGGAGCCACTAAGGCAATCCGTCGACACGACTTCAGAGACAAACTCCGAGACGTGGCCTGTGAGGACAGGGCTTGAAGAACCGGGGCCACATAGGCGTCCCGTTAACATCGTTCCAGAGACTCTCTAGGCGATGGCCTGATTCCGTTGTTGTATTGATGTTGCAACGGCAAGACTTCCTTCCAATCGTGGAATCACATCTACAGGAGATGCGTCTATGGAAGTTCTAGCTTGATCACAAAGATCAGGTGTTAGAAAAGTGTATGTGTCCTAGAAAATATAAAAATATATGGGAAGTGATGACACACTAGACTCGAGTGCTCAAGGAAGTGTGGTGGTGGGGCTGAGTACCACATAATTCAATATCTCCCGATTCCGAGTGAAGCGGTGATAGTAGACGTGGCTCCCCGTGATTTCTGAAACACCTGTCTTTTGTGAGACAGACGAGTGGGTAAGGCTCGGTTGTGCACGCGCCGTTGGACCTATTGCGGCGACTTCTACCCGGGAGCTAATAAAATTAGCACCTGTACCTATGTGGGTTGGTCCGAATAATTTGTGAGGTGAGGGAATCATGTAACGTCGGTCTTTTCAAAAGGTTTTAGTAGATGTGGCTGTTTCTTCGTGATTCGACTGACTCTCGGTGATGTTCCGGGGTTAGATTCAGTTGGGTTTGACTGAATCGTAGGAACGAAGTATCCATGCATCCGGTAGGAAGTAGTGGGTGCTGCTTTGTTTGTCAGCAAGCCGGAGCAGATCGGTTGAAGCGAGCACCGAGATTTGCATTTGTAGCCACCGTGGCCTTTTTAAAAGATTACCATTGTAGGCTCGAGATTCTTCTTTTGAAGTCCATCTTCAGAGGTCGGAGGTAATCTCCATGAAGCTTGATGACGAGGAGAGAAGTTTTTTTTTTTTTTTTTTTATGGCCTTTTTTTTTAATTTTGATGGCCCCTTTATATATATATATATATATATATTAATCGTTATTAGTAAAATATATTTTTATACTATATATTATATGGATATAATATATATATTAATCGTTATTAGTACTATATTTATATTATAAATATATAGATATATTTTATTTCTCCCCCTCAAAACGTGCTTCCTAAAAGAACTTGTTCTCCCTCAAAAGATGCGTGCTAAGTTCGAAAAATCTCTAAATCTCGTTCCCTAATTCACGTATTTGAAGTTCGCTCCCCCTAAAAAATATAAATATTGCTCCCTTCTAAAGAAATAAGGGTCACTTTTCTTTTAAAAAAAAGAGTAGCTCCCCCTCAAATTAAGCTCATTTTACAAAAATGGTATTTTCCATTTCCGTGTGTAATATGCATTTTAAATTTTAAAGTTTTGAATATGCATATTTAAAATGTACCATTTTGAAAGATAGGCATTTTTGCGATTCAGCTTATATGCATGCTTGAAAGTTTAAGCTTGAAAATCTTAAAATTGTATGCATAATGAAAATGTACCTATAAAATAGAGTATTTTGCATTTCGGCTCATGTATGCACGCATGCAAAAATTTGAAAGTAAAAGTCATTTTGAAGCCTGCATAGCTATATTGTACTCTATTATTTTTAAAGTAGGTATATTGTCTTTTCAGCTCGATATGCATGCCAAAGTTTACTATGGAATGCATATATAGAATTTACCTACGGTGTAGTTGCTCACAGTGCTTCCCTTTATAACGTATGTGGAGCAACTTCAAAGACCATACGTGAGGGATGCGGTTGCTCGCGTCTCTTACCAGTCATGCATGTGGAGCAACCCGAGTACCGTGCATGCTGGAAGTTGTGGTTGCCCCCGTCTCGTACCGATCATGAGTATGGAGCAACCATCTTCTAATTACTACTCATGATCGGGGTTTTGTGGTTGCTCTCGTCTCATACCAATCACGCGTGTGGAGCAACCATCGTCGAATTACCACACGTGATTGGGCTCCTACAAAACTTTATCGGGACTTTGGTACCCATTTTTGGATGGGTCCTCCCATATTAGCAGAAAACAATTTATGCACATTTGGTTCAGATATACATCCTAAATCATCCTTTAAAGTCTTATTTAATTTGATTTCTGATTTAGGAATCCAAGTTTGGTGAACCTTAGAGGGAAATGACAATTCAGCACCGGTGAACGTGTGTCTAGGTTTAGAAGATCTGAAGATTTTCTCCCTAGCCAGTCGCAGAAGGTGTCTTTCAGACTTAATCTGGACCGGGTATTTCAAGTATGAATACGAACTTATCGCACTATATGCGTCATCAGATGATGAGTCGTATTGCCTACAAGAATTCACATCATTCACTCTATAATGATGATGTTTGATGGACTTTTGCTTACTAGAATAATAAGCATTTTTTTTGCGTGTAAGCAATTCCATTTCTATCATTCTTTAAAGAATGAGAGATTTTGAAAGTTTGAGAAGTTCGCCTGTTTGAGCTTGGGACTTCTTCTTTAGGAACTTCCTTTTTGGTAGGAGCGGGAGAAGGAGAATCTTTAGCAATGTCGTCCTTGGTTTTGGAAAATAATGTCGATTTTCCTTTCTCCTTCCTAATATTCTTTTGTTCCTTAGCATTATTACGCGTATTACTTTTACTTTTCGTTTCTGCTCCAGCCAAAGGTGATTTAGAATGCGTATTTGCTTTCATCACCGTTGACTTAGAATTATTAGTAAAAGTCTTTTTAATTTTAGGAACAAAGGCGTCCGTCTGCGTTCCCTTATCCTGTTTAATGGAAGATATTTCTTTAGAAGGATTATTTAAGACATGTAAGGATGGGGAGTTTTTGAGATTAGAAATCTCCTCTATGAGTTTTTGCTTTTCTGCTCGGAAACCTACTCTTTCCGATTCCAGAGTTGCGTTCAATTCTGCAATTTTACTAGCAACCTCTGGAATTTCCCAACAAGAGATAGGTTTATTAGAATGTAAATTATTTTCCCCGTTGGACGCTAAGTCTTTAGAGGAATTGTGGTCTTTTAGACCCTTCTCTGCAAGGATGCCCTCTATGTGATGAACTTTAGAGTGCAATTTACTGCGTTCCTCAAATAAAAGTTTAAAACTACTCCGTGAATTCCTCAAATCAGATAAATAATTATTGCGTTCGAGTTCGCAATTTTTCAATTTATGTGTTAGTTCACTAATTTGAGCGTTTAATTTTACTTCCTGAGATTCAAGATTAGTGATTTTCTCACGCGCCTTTTCTAAATGGCAAGTAAGACTACCTCTTTCTTCCAAACTACTGACTAAGCATTTGTAATTATTATCTAGTCTACTCTCTAACTCACTTATAGTTTTTTCGTGACTTATAAGTTGAGTTTGACCTAGCTTAGAGGAATTTAGGTTCTTGGTTAGCTCACAAACGTTAGTTTCTGAGATAGCTAATTTCGATTCGAGACAAGAAATAGTTTCTAGTGCACTAGCTAACTTAGTTTCTAACGCTTGGGTAGTCCTACGTTCGTGTTTATGTTCACGACGCATGGTTTTATAATCTTCCTTTAAAGAAAGAAAAGCTTTATATAAATCACTCTCGTCAAAGCTCATCTCAGAAGTTGCGGAAGTGGAATCCATGAATTTTAAAATTTAAATTTTCTTTGAAATTTTAGTTGGATACGTGATCGTTGACGCGTTGTGTAGATTTGAGATTTTTGGCTTTTGGAAAATCTGTGCCGAAAAGTTTTGGGATGTAGATAAATATCGTGAAGTTTCGAAAATTTTGAGTGTCGAAAACTTTTTGGTGTGTACCGAAAAGTTTTGAAGGAATGTCGAAGAACTTCGAAAATGTTACCAATAACTTTTTCTATAATGTGCCAAAAAGTTTTTGAAATAAGTAAAAAGATTGGCGTTTAAAAGTTTAGTGCCGAAAAGTTTGATTTATCGAGAAATTATTGTGAAGTTTCGAAAAATTTAGGTGTCGAAAACTTTTTGGTGTGTACCGAAAAGTTTTGACATGAGGTCGAAAACTAAGAAAATTTATCAAACTTTTCTAAAATGTGCCAAAAAGGTTTTGGAATAAAAGATTGGCTTTTAGAAATTTCAGTGCCGAAGAGTTTTAGTGTGTCAAGAAATATCATGGAGTTTCGAAAATTTTGGATGTCGAAAACTTTTTGGTGTGTACCGAAAAGTTTTGAAGTGATGTCGAAAACTTCGAAAATATTTTACTAAAACTTTTTCTTATAATGTGCCAAAAAGTTTTTGAAATAAATATAAAGATTGGCTTTTAAAAGTTTAGTGCCGAAAAGTTTGATTTATCGAGAAATTATTGTGAAGTTCCGAAAGATTTTAGGTGTCGAAAACTTTTTGGTGCGTACCGAAAAGTTTTGAAGTGAGGTCGAAAACTTCGAAAATTTATCAAACTTTTCTAGAATGTGCCAAAGATGTTTTGGAGAAAAAAATGGCTTTTAAAAAATTTTGTGCCGAAGAGTTAGGTTTTTCGATAAATAATGTGAAGTTTCGAAAAATTTTAGGTGCCGAACAATTTTTGGTGCGTACCGAAAAGTTTTGAAGTGAGGTCGAAAACTTCGAAAATCTATCAAGAATTGTAATTAAGGGGTTTTGGAATAAAAAATTGGCTTTTAAAAATTTCAGCACCGAAAAGTTTGATTTATCGAGAAATATTGTGAAGTATCGAAAATGTTTGGTACCGAAAAATTTTTAGTGTACCGAAAAGTTTTGTACTGATGTCGAAAACTTCAAAAACATTTATCGATAATAAATGTGAAGTTTCAAAAATTTTAGGTGCCGAAAACTTTTTTTTTTTGGTGATACCGAAAAAAAAAAATTCGATGTGATTTCGGAATAACAGTAATTTTCGAGCATTTATTAATTTTATTTATTTATTTATTTATTAATAATTAATTTTTTATTATTAATTTTTTAATACTTGCGAAAATCTGAAGAGTTAATATGATACCGAAAACATTTTTTTTTTTTTTTTAATTTAGGTTTTTTTTTTTTTTTTTTTTTTTAATTTTTTACTGAGTACTTACTATGCCGAAAACTTTTTTTTGTTTTTTTTTAAGTTTTCGATGGCAAAGTTGTAATTAAGTTTTTTTTTTTTTTTACCGAGAACTTTTACCGAAAAGTTTTTTTTTTTATTTAGGTTTTCGATGGCAAAAATGTAATTTTGGATTTTTTTGTTTTTTGTTTTTGCGAAAACTTTGTACAGAACTTTGCGAAAAGTTTTTTTTTTTTTTTTTTTTTTTATTGCGAAAACTTTTGTCACGAAAAGTTTAAATTTTTTTTTATTGTAGCACCAAAAAGTACTGTAGCACCGAAAACTTTCATGTAGCACCGAAAACACTGTAGCAACACAGTAGCAGCGAAAAGTTACTGTAGCTGCGAACAAAATGAGCTATTTTTCGATCCCGAACACAAAATTTAATCAAATTAGCCCCGGGTAAATATCAAAACATGTATATTCTAACTCCTAAACATTAAATCAAGCACAAAAACACCAAAACATGTCAAATTTTTCGAAAAATTTCGAAGAACATGCGATGAACACCGAAAAATAAAACGAAAAATTTGACTCAAATCTTAACGCGCGTGGCTCTGATACCACTTGTAAGGCCTAGAATATCCAACTAAACATTATTAAAACGAGTTTACCACGAAAAGATGGGAAGAATCGAAGCTTGCGTGGGGTGTTGTGTTCTTGAGAGGTTGGGGGCTCACTTTCTCTCTCTAGTTAGAGGGTCACACAATACACATTTTATTATGTGTTAGGGTTCAAGTATTTATACCACATTTTGGTATATAATACTTGGGCCCCTAACAAAGCCCAATTACACTAAGCCTCTTATAATGATAATCTTTATAAATAAACTACAAAGATAATTCTAATTAATTGAACACAATAAAATAATCCTAACATATATATACACGAATTATCTTTTATAACATCTATATATATATGAATTAAATGTTATAATATAGTGCGTTATAAAATAAACATTGTAATTTTAATTATTTTTTATGAAAAATATAATTATTTTGTTGGACTTTATTATCACTATAAATATTAATCACTTTCATAAACAACAATATTTTAAACTTGTCTAATATAAATTATATATAATTAAATATATTTCGGTTTTTCGATTATTTCGGTTATTTTTTCTGAAATCCGAAAACCGAACCGAAAAACCGAAATTTCCTAAATACAAAACCAAAACCGGCCGAAAAACCGAACCGAAATAACCGAAATTTCGGTTCGGCCGGTTTTTTTGGTTTTATCCGAAATTTGAACACCCCTAGCGTGCGGCGCAAGCCCATAATCATTGAGTGAGATACTTTTTGGAATAATAATAAAAAAAATGTATCAAAATAAATCAAGATTTTTTTGACCGGACCCGACCTGCCGGTTCCGACCGGAAACCGTGAAGTAGTCGGAATTCTAGGGGTGGCAATGGACATACCATCCCGGTACCAAATCCCCATTTCAAATACTGTCCTCGCTAATTTACCGCTTATGATGAATTGGTTCGGGGACGAAGAATCACCGTTCGGGGATCGGGGTCCCCGTGGGGGATTCGGGTTCCCCATTTTCATATATCAAACAACTTAAAATTTCTTTTACAGCAAAAAAAAATAAAATTAAGTAATATCTACAAAGCCGACAACATTCACGATAAAAGAATTGCTATATATTACGACTGCAATGTGTTTTTTTTAGGGTTAAGTTTTTTCTTAGTTTTATTTTTTTTAAATGAAAACAAAAAAAAATCATTTTAATAATTCATCATTAAAATAAATGATTAAAATAAATGATTGTGCATTTGTTATGTTTAATTTAGAGTTACTTTTGGTTTTAGTTTTATTTTTTTCTAAAAAATATGATATAAAAATTTAAAAGAAAAATACTTATCATTGAAAATCCTTTGTTCAAATATATTATTTTATATTAATTCTTAATAAATACAATCGGGAAACGGAAAATCACCGTTTGACTCAAACGGGTTCGGGTACGGGTGGGGAACATCAACATCTTCCCCGTCCCATCCCCATATTTTCACCGCCGGGGAATCACCGTCAACTCCCCATTCCCATTTTGACAAGAGATTCTCCGTCCTTATAACCTCGGGTCCCCACATGGATGGTTCACCGTGGAGATTTTGCCACCCCTCCCCTACGGAATTCCGATCCGGCTCCGGTGCGATTCATTATTTGATTATAAATAGAAAAAAAGAAGAAATATATAAATATGTAAGTGAATATTCAAATAAATGATTGTTGTTTAGGGACTAGTCTTTAAGACTTAATATCACAAGGATGTGGGTTCTATTCTTCACATGTACCTATTAAATTTTATTTTTATTTAATTATTTATAGTTCGTTTTAAAATTAATTTTTTATCTTCCAATATATTTTACTTTTATTTAATTTTGGACCCTATAAATTAAATTTTTAACCCTCCATTTTATGATTAATTTTTTATTTCAACAAATTTTATTTGATTGATTTATTCTTCAAATGTAATTTTATAATTAAAGGCATCGATTTTACTTAGGTTTTATTTCGATTTTCTAGTAGTTAAACAACTAAACCTTAAATCGATACAATTTCGAGTCCGATTCGCAAACCCAATTTCAAAACCTTGAAATAAATAAGCCCCCATCGTAGTGGTAAAGGTACTTTGCTTGCCTCAAATCAATGAACTTTACTTTTTTATACTGTTAGGATCGGTTAAGGTGTTTAGAGGGGGGGGGGGGGAGGTGAATAAACACTGGCTATTTTTCGGTTTCTGGGTAACTGGTATAGCCGGTTGCGAGTGGTAACCGGTTAGTAAGGTGCAGTGTTTGTGTGTTCAGGTTCTCTGCAGACTGCGCCTTTCACCAAAATGGGCATATATCAGGCCAACGTCTCTTTGGTCGCAGCATTGACTTAAATGCATTTGTACTGCATTGTTCTCCTTAATCGATGCAAATTTGAATTTGGCTTCTGGCTCCTGGTTTGACGTTGAGTTCCTGACTCTTAAGTGTAAATCACCAGTCGCCACAGCCTTGAGCTTCGGGTGCATGACTTGAGAACTGGTTTCTGGTTCCTTAAGCGTTCTTGATCAGATGCTCTGTCAGTTCCTTATTTTATCAGGCGCTTGTTTAAGTTTTGTTCACCGAAACTATTTAAGTCTAAGGGTTCTGAATTCCTTAACAATTTCCCTCTTTTCGGTGACTGCCAAAACTTAAATAAGAGTAACTGGAAGAAGAATCTTTTTCATTAATCAGGGAAGTTACAGACTAGTCTATTACATGAGAAATGTAAAGGAACTAGTCTATATCTTCCTTGATCGTCCCTTATCTTCCTTCTTCTTCCTCTCAAGCTGGGCCTGGGCCGTTAGGAGCTTCTGCTGCTTCTTGTCATGCATGCAAATGAGCTCTTGGAGCTGCTGTTCTGTTAGGTTGCATGCAATTGACCTCAAGGATTGAAGGTTGTATATTCGCTCCAAAGGCAGAAGGTCGTTGCCCGTTCTCAGAGAGGAATCCATTTTGGGCAGGTCCTCATCCGGTAGCAGTGCCGCTTCTTGTTGTTGTCTGTCTTGGGTTTCTGGCACATACCGGATCGTGGACATTTGGTTTGGTCTCTGAGTCGGGCTTGGTTCAGGCGCTGAAGATTGTTTTGACAGCTGCTGCTGCTTCCCTTTCCCACTTCCCCCTTTTTGGCAGCACCAAAGGCTCCTGATGTTCCCAGATGCTCAACAATGATAGCAAGCTGGGCCTTGATGGCATTCAGGTCCTCACTGAGGGTATCTTCCACGCCTCTTAGATCGGTGCAAAGAAGATTCTGGTTTTCTTCGAGCTTGTCGCACCATTTCTTGAATTCAGTGCGTGTGGCGACTTGCTCGGCATAAACCTTCTCCGATTTGGTCCGCGCATTCTTGGCCAGTATCTCAAGGGTCCTGACCTTAGTATCTGTTATGGTCTGATGAAGTCTTCTATGCGGCGCTGGAGTAGAGCGACTGAACCAGATCCTTGCTGAGGGGTTGAGTCACTTGGTTGGAGAATCTTCGCCACCTCTTCGAAGGGCATTGTGGCAATGGGCGTGGGGCAGGGGACCGGCTTAGGTTCAGGTGCCGGTAACAGCAGTGGCGTAGCAGACTGAAAAATCGGACCAGAAGGCAAAATTGGAGATGGTGGAGCAGTTGCTAAGTCCTTAGAAGTTCCGGAAGATGCTGCTTGTTCTTCAAGTAGTGGACTGCTCCTTTCCAGCTCAACTGGTCCTTGAAGCAGAAGGGGCTGAGATACTTCTGGCAAGATAATTTCCGGTTCTTTTAAAATTCCGGAAGATCCTGCTCCAGGTGGGGACCCGATCGGTTGCATTTGAACTTCGGTGATTTGCTCAGTCCGATCATGATCTGAAGACACTGAAGGATTTGCAGGATCTGATGGTTGAGCCTGCGCAGACTTGGACTGTTCAGTGACTTGAAAACTGGAGGAATCAGGAAACTGATGTCCCAGTTTGTTGAACTCAATTCGGTATAGGTCCTCCAGCTTCAGTCGTTCTACTTCAAGTCCCGCAAGAATCGCTCGATCGGTAGCTGCCGTTGGAGAAACTAGGTTGAAGTTCCGTTCTCTGGTGTTCATATTTTCAACTAGATAAAGCAGGCATAGATGTAGCCTGAATAAGTTTCTGAATTGCAGAAGAACTTCTACGTCGTCGATTTCCATGCTCTTCATTAAGAAGTCTTCTGGTTTCTTGCCAGCTGCCATCAGATCCTTTTTGATGCGCTTTTTGAGAGGAGTGAGCCTCACAGTCCTCCACTCCTCATAGTTATCCATGCGGTCGTCTACTCGGGCGCATACGCCCTTCAGTGTCAGCTCTACTCCCATAGCAACGTCATTAGTTGGGACGGAGGGCATCTCGACAGCAACTGCCTTCCCTTTCCCTTTGTCGCTTGGTGAAGCGACTGGTGTCGATGAAGCAGCCGGTTCCCGTATGACAATACCGGTTGCTTTTGGGCGTTGGGCAGCTTGTTGAGGAACCAGGGCGGTAGATTCAGGCACTGATGCGACCTCCATCATTGGTTCAAGCCCTAAGACTGGGTCCGTGATGATGTTAGATATCACCGCATCCAGATTTGGCATCTCGGCACCCGATTCTGATCCCTGCATTTCTTCTGCAGTCTCTGGTTGTTCAGGGATCAGTTCCTCTGGTTGTTGGCTCATAGTTGGACTTGGAGCTCCTTGGTGCATTTCTTCAGGCTCTGCTTCAGCACCAGAAGCTATCATCACCAATTCCCGTTCAGGTTCTGCCTCCATTTCAATTGAGGCTTTCTCAGCAGGTACTGTAATACCCGTAAAAATTTAATACGGGGATTTCGCAAAACCTCGAAATTGGTAAAGATTTGGGCGGGCTTGAAATCGAGCCCAAATAATAATTGGGCCCAGGCCCAATAAAGAAGAAAAAACTTTGAAGGACTGGATTCGTATTTTTCCTAAAGAAATCTGTTTGCGATGAAGAAAGATACAAAAAAAGGGGGAAAATTACAAAAAGGCCCTTTTCTTAGCTTAAGAGGAAAATTGCATCACCACCTTATCACCTCCTTGTCATCACGTAAGTCTCTCCCCAACTTAAATATACAATACTTCAAAAACTTCAGAAGAAAAAAAGAACAAGGAGAGGAAGGCGAGAGAGAAAGGAAGAGAGGAAATTTGGCAAAAGGTCCTTCCAAGCTTCATCAAACAATCTGTTTAAAACAGTGCTTAGGACGTGAGGTAGGTGAAACTACAAACCCAAAAGCTAATATTTTTAAGCTGTGATGTTTATGGTGAAAGGATCACCTTCGTTTTTGGTGTGTTTGAATGTTATGTTTGATGTTTGATGTTTAAAAACCCAAAATATGGGTTTTAATGGTGTTATGAGTTCCTGGAATTTGTTGAAGTTATGAAGATTTAAAGAACAGTGTTTTCGTATACTGTTCTGTGTTTTCGTATGATTCTTGTTTTCGGGCCGAAAAAGGTTTTCGCGGGCCATTTTAAAGTTTTCGCGGGCCGAAAGTTTTCGGTATGTGAGAGGAAAAGGTTTTCGCGGGCCGAGAAACCAGTCTTTGCGGACCGAAAATCCGTTTTCGCGGGCCGTAAGTTTTCGGTATGTGAGGAAAAAAGTTTTCGCGGGCCGCAAACCTGTTTTCGCGGGCTAAGGTATTTCGCGAACTGAGACATCACGGGCCGAAAACCTGTTTTCGCGGGCCGAAAGTCAGTTTTCGCGAACTAAAGCTTTTCGCCACTTAAGGTTCGCGAACTAAAGCTTTTCGCCACTATTTTCGAACTAAAGCTTTTCGCCACTATTTTCGAACTAAAGCTTTTCGCCACTATTTTCGAACTAAAGCTTTTCGCCACTATTTTCGTACCAAAGCTTTTCGCCACTCAGCGTTCGCGAAGTGAGCTTTTCGCTAGTCACTGTTCAAAATAAAAAGGTTTCGCGAACCAAGCTTTTTGCCAAATTTTATTAGGTTTTCGTACCGAGCTTTTCGCTACTGTTTTCGTACCAAAGGTTTTCGCCACTGTTTTCGTACCAAATCTTTTCGCAACTTTTTCGTGCCAAAGCTTTTCGCCACTATTTTCGAACCAAAGCTTTTCGCCACTAAAGGTTTTCGAACCAAAGCTTTTCGCCACTTCCACAGTTTTCGTATCAGGTCAACTTTTATAAAATATTTTCGAGACCCCATTTTCGGGTCAACTGATAGAGGAATATTGGGTCTTAAATAATTTACTGTTCTTAGGATGTTAAGTATTTGAACCAAAAAGTACGTTCTAATGATTTTTGAGAATTTTTCGGATATACTTGATATGTTCTGCGATTAATTGTTCATACATCCACGGCATGTCATGACGAGAGTATTGATCGCATTTGTGCGATGGGAGAGTGTATGCCTTCCTTTGGCAGAGATTTGTGAGTTAAGACTCGTAGGTGCACCTGACGGGAGACAGACGTGATCGATCTGTCTACTCAGGCTTGAGCAACCTGAGGTGCCCACCGTCGTAGGATGGCTCGACTTGACGGGAGATAGACGTGATCGTTCTATCTACCCGGGTACAGCGTGGGAGCGCGACTCGGGGTGCCCACCGTCAGGTGATGAGATTAGGCGGGAGATAGACGTGACCGATCTATCTACCCGGGTACAGCGTGAAAACGCGACTCGGGGTGCCCACCGCCATGAGATGTGATTTCCGAGTCTGTGTGACCGGATGATTGATGTGATGTTGCGCGCGAGGTGCCGAGTCTAACCTAGGGCCCTGAGTATTGAGATATGAGAAAAATGAGCGTGCATTTGTCAGGTGAGATATCGGGACTTGGGGACATGTGCACGCATGCATCGCATTATTTTGATGTTCACCTACTGGGCAATTGTGCTCAGGGTTACATGTTTTATCATGTTTTATAGGTACGAATAAGTAGACGGCTGGTGGCGGTGACTCCACGGGCTTTTGGGGGCGGATGCAGTACATGGGACGCGACCTGTGGAGGCGTAGGATTGTTTTGATATTTTGGGGCTTCGGCCCGATGTAAGACTTTTGTAAAACGACTCTTTTATGTAGTATATAAAATACTATTTTGTTTTTATAAATGGGCTTTCCGCGGCTTTCGTTGCGAAAACCCGCCAACTATTTATGTTTAAGAAGGGGGGTCGCTACAGGGTGGTATCAGAGCATAGGTTTTAGATTCTGAAGACTGTCCATGTACTGCTGCCCAAAAGCCGGGAGAACCAGCCGCGCCTGTAAGTTTTATTTTTAACAATAATATGTGATACATGACTATGTGTTTGTATGTATCTGTGAATGAGAATAGTTACAAAATGCCGAGAGGGGGACGTAAACCCGTTGGGGAGTCGAGCCAAAGAGGCGAGCCCGAACCTCCAACTCACGAACATAATACCATCGATAGACTGACCGAACTAATTCAGCATCAGTCGGAGCAAATTAGTGACCTTATACACCATCAGAGCTCGTCGGAGCATCGTCCTTCCCCACAGCCCGATCATGTACAAATAATCGGGGAGCGCTTCCGAAAATTGAACCCTCCCATCTTTACTGAGGCCGTCAACCCTGCGGTAGCTGAGGACTGGATAGGCACTATAGAGGATATGTTCATCTATAGCAGAGTGCCTGATAATGAGAAGGTACTTTGCGCCGTTTCCCTCCTACGGGAGAACGCGCGCTATTGGTGGAACACCGTAAAGGTGTTAGAAGATCCAATCACCATGACATGGGACAGGTTCAAGGAGCTGTTCTTCACCAAATATTTCACCGCTCATGAACAGGAACAGCGTATGCTCCAATTCATGAGTTTACGACAAGGAAGCATGCCAGTGGCGGAATACATCCGTCGTTTTGAAGAACTGTCCCGTTTTGCCCCGTTTCTCGTGGCAACCAACACCCTGAAGGTGACTCGATTCATTCAGGGACTCAAGCCCGAAATCTATCGGGATTTGAGCATAGCCGGCGCGCGACAGTTGGAGTTCATGCAAGTTACCGAACGCGCCTTAATTGCCGAACAAGCAGAGCGGGTAGTTGTGGAAGCCCAGGAAGCGAGGAAAAGAAGAGAAAATCAACAAGGCGGAGGGGGAAACAAAAAGCGCCAATTCTTTGGCAAAGGGCGGTCTAGCCAAGGAAACCGACCGGGCCAACAAAACTGGCGCCCGAGGCCGAATCAAGGGCCAACAAATATCTCTAATCGAACTCAGAATGTTACGCCTCAATGCCAGCAATGTGGGCGCTATCACTTTGGGGTCTGCTACGGAGTGAGGCAACCTCCACAGTGCTACCAATGCGGAAAGATTGGGCATTTCGCTAGGGCATGCCCAGAGAGACAACCCCTGGTGCAGAATCAACCTCAACAGTTAATCCGACCTCCACCTGTACCAGCACGGGTCTTTACATTAACAAAAGAGGAGGCGAAGACAAACCCCGATGTGGTGACGGGTACGTTGAATATTTACCATGTCCCGACTTCTATTTTAATTGACTCGGGAGCCACACATTCTTTTGTGTCGGCTGATTTCGTGACAAGGGTCGGAATATATCCTACCCATTCTAAGAAGGATTATTTAGTTAATTTGCCACATGGGAACCCGATCCGAACCGATTTAGTAGTAGAAAAGTACCCAGTAAATATGGAGGGTAGAGAATTGTTAGTCGATCTAATTGTAATCCCGATGAATGATTACGACATCATATTCGGGATGGATTGGCTTTCGAAATACGGAGCCGTAATTGATTGTTCTAGGAAAGTCGTAAGATTTCAATCAACCGAGGGAGGAGAGTTCGTCTTTTCGAGAAAGGTGAGCAAAGATAGAATTCCCCGAATATCTGCCTTGAAGGCTCAGCGACTTTTAAATGCTGGTTGCGAGTCCTATTTTGTATTTGCTATGAAAGCTGAGGAATCCCCTTTACCAAAACTCGAGGAGGTTCCGATTGCGAATGAATACCCCGACGTATTTCCCGACGACCTTCCAGGTTTACCTCCTGATAGAGAGATCGAATTCAAAATCGATCTTGTGCCTGGGGCTGCCCCGATATCGAAAGCCCCATATCGATTAGCGCCGAACGAGCTACGGGAACTGAAAGAACAGTTGGAAGAATTGTTGCAGAAGGATTCATCCAACCGAGCTTCTCTCCATGGGGAGCACCGGTTCTGTTCGTTCGAAAGAAAGACGGGTCGATGAGATTGTGTATCGATTATCGTGAGCTAAATAAGATCACGATAAAGAATAAGTATCCGTTGCCGAGGATTGATGACTTGTTTGACCAATTGCAAGGAGCAACGGTATTCTCTAAGATCGACCTGCGCTCTGGGTATCATCAGTTAAAGATCCGTGAGGCAGACGTTCCTAAAACCGCATTCAGCACAAGGTACGGCCATTACGAGTTTCTGGTCATGCCTTTCGGGTTAACAAATGCACCAGCTGCTTTTATGGATCTGATGAATCGGGTATTCAAGAATTTCCTAGACTGCTTCGTGATCGTCTTTATAGATGATATCCTTATTTATTCAAAGACGAAAGACGAGCATGAAGAACACCTAAAAACAATTCTAGGAATTTTACGGGAGAAGCAGTTATTCGCAAAATTCAAGAAATGCGAATTTTGGTTGACAGAAGTGACCTTTCTGGGACACATTATTTCTGGAGACGGGATTTCGGTGGATCCTAGTAAGATTGAAGCAATTAAGAGTTGGCCACGACCAACCACTCCCACGGAAATTAGAAGTTTTCTCGGGCTTGCTGGATATTATCGGAAGTTCATTAAAGATTTTTCCAGCATTGCCTCAACACTCACCAATTTGACGAAGAAGAATGTTCCGTTTAAATGGACGGAATCGTGTGAGCAAAGCTTCCAAGAACTGAAAAAGAGACTAACGACCGCTCCGGTTTTAGCAATACCGTCAGGAACAGAAGGATTTTCGGTGTATACGGATGCCTCGAAGAGCGGTTTGGGATGCGTGCTAATGCAAACGGGAAGGTAATTGCCTATGCCTCCCGACAACTAAAGGAGTACGAGAAAAACTACCCCACGCACGATCTAGAACTAGCAGCCGTGGTATTCGCCCTGAAGATCTGGCGACATTACCTCTACGGAGAAAGATGCGAGATTTTTACGGATCACAAGAGCTTGAAGTACTTCTTCACCCAAAAGGAGTTAAATATGAGGCAACGACGATGGCTTGAGTTGGTGAACGACTACGAATGCGTGATCAATTATCATCCGGGTAAAGCCAACGTAGTCGCAGATGCTTTGAGTCGTAAAGCCGTGAGTGCGGAGCTATGCCAGATTGGAATAGAGGTGATCAACTTCGGTGAAGTCGAAGCTAGAATGAAGCACTAACGCTCAAACCAACATTGTTGGAACAAATCACTGAGGCCCAAAAGAAGACGATCTTTATGTGAAGATTAAAAGGGAACAAAACAAAAGTACTACGACGGGTTTTGAAATCCAAGGAGACGGGAGCTTACGATATAACGGTCGTCTGTATGTGCCAAATAAGGAAGAACTCCGATATAAAATATTGACGGAGGCACATACTACACCATACTCTGTACATCCGGGTACAACGAAGATGTATCAGGATTTACGAGTTAACTATTGGTGGCCGGGGATAAAGAAAGATGTTGCCGCCTATGTAAATCAATGCCTGACTTGCCAACAGATTAAGGCGGAACACCAAAGGCCGGCAGGAATGTTACAACCGTTAACGATTCCTGAATGGAAGTGGGACCATATAACAATGGATTTCGTCGTTGGACTGCCAAAGACTGTGAAAGGCCACGACGCAATTTGGGTAATTGTCGATAGATTGACAAAATCTGCCCATTTTCTGCCAATCAATAAAACATATTCCATGGAGAAGTATGCGGAATTATATATTCAAGAGATTGTTCGACTCCATGGAATCCCAATTTCGATCATTTCAGATCGGGACTCGAGATTTCTGTCTAACTTCTGGGGAAGTTTACAAAAAGCTATGGGAACCAAGTTGTCTTTCAGTTCAGCTTATCATCCCCAGACAGACGGACAATCTGAACGGACGATCCAAACACTGGAAGATATGTTACGAGCATGCGTACTAGATTTTAAAGGGAATTGGAGCAAATACCTTCCACTGATTGAATTCTCGTACAACAACAGCTTTCAAGCTACGATCGGAATGGCGCCGTATGAAGCTTTGTACGGGCGTAAATGTCGATCCCCAGTTCATTGGGACGAGATCGGTGAACGAGCGCTACTAGGTCCCGAAATGGTTCGGGAAATGACGGAAGCTGTTGCAAAGATTCGAGAGAGAATGCAAACAGCCCAAAGTCGTCAGAAAAGCTACGCTGATAAACGACGAAGGCCGTTAGAGTTCGCAGAGGATGATTGGGTATTCTTGAAGATATCCCCAATGAAAGGCGTGAAGCGGTTCGGACGCAAAGGGAAGTTGAGTCCGAGGTATATAGGCCCTTTCAAAATTCTAAAACGAATCGGCGAGGTCGCCTATCAACTTGAATTACCGGCATCTTTAGATCAGGTTCACGATGTTTTTCACGTGTCAACCTTGCGAAAATACGTCGCCGACCCAAGCCATGTGCTACAAAATGAAACCCTTCATCAACGGTTGAAACCAGACTTAAGTTACGAGGAGAAGCCGGTAGAAATCTTGATGTATGAAGTAAGGCGACTTCGGAATAAAAATATTCCGTTGGTCAAAGTTTTGTGGCGTAACCAGGCAATTGAGGAAGCAACGTGGGAACGAGAAGACGAAATGCGGCAGAAATACCCCGAATTATTTCCGACTGCCTAAATTTCGAGGACGAAATTTCTTGAAGGGGGGGAGGATGTAATACCCGTAAAAATTTAATACGGGGATTTCGCAAAACCTCGAAATTGGTAAAGATTTGGGCGGGCTTGAAATCGAGCCCAAATAATAATTGGGCCCAGGCCCAATAAAGAAGAAAAAACTTTGAAGGACTGGATTCGTATTTTTCCTAAAGAAATCTGTTTGCGATGAAGAAAGATACAAAAAAAGGGGGAAAATTACAAAAAGGCCCTTTTCTTAGCTTAAGAGGAAAATTGCATCACCACCTTATCACCTCCTTGTCATCACGTAAGTCTCTCCCCAACTTAAATATACAATACTTCAAAAACTTCAGAAGAAAAAAGAACAAGGAGAGGAAGGCGAGAGAGAAAGGAAGAGAGGAAATTTGGCAAAAGGTCCTTCCAAGCTTCATCAAACAATCTGTTTAAAACAGTGCTTAGGACGTGAGGTAGGTGAAACTACAAACCCAAAAGCTAATATTTTTAAGCTGTGATGTTTATGGTGAAAGGATCACCTTCGTTTTTGGTGTGTTTGAATGTTATGTTTGATGTTTGATGTTTAAAAACCCAAAATATGGGTTTTAATGGTGTTATGAGTTCCTGGAATTTGTTGAAGTTATGAAGATTTAAAGAACAGTGTTTTCGTATACTGTTCTGTGTTTTCGTATGATTCTTGTTTTCGGGCCGAAAAAGGTTTTCGCGGGCCATTTTAAAGTTTTCGCGGGCCGAAAGTTTTCGGTATGTGAGAGGAAAAAGTTTTCGCGGGCCGAGAAACCAGTCTTTGCGGACCGAAAATCAGTTTTCGCGGGCCGTAAGTTTTCGGTATGTGAGGAAAAAAAGTTTTCGCGGGCCGCAAACCTGTTTTCGCGGGCTAAGGTATTTCGCGAACTGAGACATCACGGGCCGAAAACCTGTTTTCGCGGGCCGAAAGTCAGTTTTCGCGAACTAAAGCTTTTCGCCACTTAAGGTTCGCAAACTAAAGCTTTTCGCCATTATTTTCGAACTAAAGCTTTTCGCCACTATTTTCGAACTAAAGCTTTTCGCCACTATTTTCGTACCAAAGCTTTTCGCCACTCAGCGTTCGCGAAGTGAGCTTTTCGCTAGTCACTGTTCAAAAAAAGGTTTCGCGAACCAAGCTTTTTGCCAAATTTTATTAGGTTTTCGTACCGAGCTTTTCGCTACTGTTTTCGTACCAAAGGTTTTCGCCACTGTTTTCGTACCAAATCTTTTCGCAACTTTTTCGTGCCAAAGCTTTTCGCCACTATTTTCGAACCAAAGCTTTTCGCCACTAAAGGTTTTCGAACCAAAGCTTTTCGCCACTTCCACAGTTTTCGTATCAGGTCAACTTTTATAAAATATTTTCGAGACCCCATTTTCGGGTCAACTGATAGAGGAATATTGGGTCTTAAATAATTTACTGTTCTTAGGATGTTAAGTATTTGAACCAAAAAGTACGTTCTAATGATTTTTGAGAATTTTTCGGATATACTTGATATGTTCTGCGATTAATTGTTCATACATCCACGGCATGTCATGACGAGAGTATTGATCGCATTTGTGCGATGGGAGAGTGTATGCCTTCCTTTGGCAGAGATTTGTGAGGTTAAGACTCGTAGGTGCACCTGACGGGAGACAGACGTGATCGATCTGTCTACTCAGGCTTGAGCAACCTGAGGTGCCCACCGTCGTAGGATGGCTCGACTTGACGGGAGATAGACGTGATCGTTCTATCTACCCGGGTACAGCGTGGGAGCGCGACTCGGGGTGCCCACCGTCAGGTGATGAGATTAGGCGGGAGATAGACGTGACCGATCTATCTACCCGGGTACAGCGTGAAAACGCGACTCGGGGTGCCCACCGCCATGAGATGTGATTTCCGAGTCTGTGTGACCGGATGATTGATGTGATGTTGCGCGCGAGGTGCCGAGTCTAACCTAGGGCCCTGAGTTTGAGATATGAGAAAAATGAGCGTGCATTTGTCAGGTGAGATATCGGGACTTGGGGACATGTGCACGCATGCATCGCATTATTTTGATGTTCACCTACTGGGCAATTGTGCTCAGGGTTACATGTTTTATCATGTTTTATAGGTACGAATAAGTAGACGGCTGGTGGCGGTGACTCCACGGGCTTTTGGGGGCGGATGCAGTACATGGGACGCGACCTGTGGAGGCGTAGGATTGTTTTATATTTTGGGCTTCGGCCCGATGTAAGACTTTTGTAAAACGACTCTTTTATGTAGTATATAAGATACTATTTTGTTTTTATAAATGGGCTTTCCGCGGCTTTCGTTGCGAAAACCCGCCAACTATTTATGTTTAAGAAGGGGGGTCGCTACAGGTACTGCCTGCTCCTTCTCTTTCTTTTCCTTCTTTTTCTCCTTTTCTTTCTTCTCCTTCTTCTTTTCTTCCTTCGCCTTATCCTTCTTCTCCTTTGGTTCAGCCTCTACTGATGCAGAGGCTTTCTTCTGTGTCTTCTGCTTCTTCTTCTTCTCCTGACCTTCATCACCTGAGTCAGGTGCTTGTCGTTTTCCCGCTCCCTTCGTATCAGAAACTGCTTGAGTCGCCAGAGACTGGTTGAACCGACTCCAGTCTGCCCAGTTTCTCCTTTATCAGACTTGTTATTTGAGGGACAAAATTATTGAACTGCCTGTCTCTGGCCCGGACTACATTGAGAAGCGCCCCATAGACTATCTTGCCCCAGTTGACTGCCAGACCAATCATTATGGCTGTCATTGCCTGGACCTTTTCTGTTGTCAAAACATCGAAAGATCCTCCTTTGCCAAGAACGGATTTCGTCACCACATCGTGCAGGAGCCGATATGCCGGTTTAAGCGCCGTTCTTTTATCAGATTCCTTGAATCCATCGATGGTGGTGGAAAAAATACCGGCTCCCTTTCGCCTCATATCCGCATCGATTTCTGACAGGGACCCGGCTCCTGACGTGGGCAAATGGAAGAAGGTTGAAAACCATTCTTCGTTGAAGGAGATAAGTTTCCCTTTGATGGAGGCGCTTATGACCCCGTCGGTGATCACGGCGGATTCGAAAAACTCTTCAACTTCCGCCGTCGCGACTTCTGGCGCGCAACCCAAGATCGGTCTGAGCCCACTGTGTTGAAGGGCTAGAAGGAATCGACCGATATCAGCGTCCGTCGACGTGATCGGCTCATCAAAGTAAACGTGGATGATGTTTTCAAAAGTGCGCTCTTTGATGTGACCATTTGAGAGAAGAAAATGAGTTTGATCGAGAGGGAGTTTTAGGGTTTTGGGAGGTTTTCGATTTGCAGAGAGATATGATGAAATGAAGACGGTGAAGTTGATGGCTTGGGTTTTAAGTAAGGCAGTGAAATGTCGTTTCTCTCTCCTCTTCATTTTCCCGCTCACTTTATATGTACTGTAGCATATAGCCTGTCCTTTCAGCATTAATTTCACGCAGTCCTCTGTACCGTCAGTTACCTTAAACATGTAACTGACGTAGCATGCTTTGAATGTATGCATTTAAAGGTGTATATTAAATAAGAACGAAACTGGTTAAAGGCTAAAAGACAAAATAAGGTACCGGTTAAGAGAAACCGGATAATTTTGTACTCTTTTTGGAAGAGGTTCCGAAAAAGAAGTACCTGAATGAGATATATAGATATACTATGGTTTCAGCTCAGTAACTGATAGAATATTATATGTATAGAGGGGTGACTGGTCTTTTAGTGACTTTGAAGGAAACATGGCAGAGTTTATTGATTAGACCGATTTTGAAAATGCGAAGGAAATAGCCTTTTGAAGAAGTTCCGGTTGAGGAAAGAAACACCTATATTAATGCAATATTGTTGTTAAAGTATACGGTAACTGGTTAAGACAATATGCACAGTCAGTTCTGATTAAGATTTTCATCGAAATCAGTACCAACCTTTTGTTGTGATGTCTTAACTTCGTTCCCCCTTACTTTATCCACTTCCGTATCGGTTACTGAGATATATCTAATAAACCGAGTGCATTACGAAAGTAGATGAACTTAGCTTCCGGCAGGGGCTTGGTGAATATGTCGGCAACTTGCTGATCGGTGGCTATGTATTCCAGTTTGATGTCTTTGTTGAGCACGTGGTCCCTGATGAAGTGGTGCCTGATCTCGATGTGCTTGGTCCTGGAATGAAGCACTGGGTTCTGAGAAATGGCTATGGTACTCGTATTGTCGCAGTAAATAGGAGTCTCTGTCTCCGTTATCCCATAGTCTTTTAGTTGATGCTGAATCCATAAGATCTGAGAGCAGCAACTCCCTGCGGCCAGATACTCAGCTTCTGCGGTTGAAGTCGCAATCGAAGTCTGCTTCTTATTGAACCAAGATTTCAGTCGGTCACTGAGAAATTGGCAGGTACCACTGGTGCTTCTTCGATCGATTTTACATCCAGCATAATCAGCATCGGTATATCCTCTGAGAGATAGACTCGAGTCCTTCGGATACCACAATCCAACATTTGTGGTTCCTTTGATATATTTGAGGATTCTTTTAGCTGCAGTGAAGTGGCTCAATCGAGGATCTGCTTGAAACCGAGCACATAGACATACGCTATACATGATGTCTGGTCGACTAGCTGTAAGATACAACAGTGACCCTATCAGTCCTCGATATTTGGTTACATCTATTCGTGGCTCATCTTCATCCTTGTCCAACTTGATCGAAGCACTCATAGGAGTAGTTGCTTCTGAGCATTTATCCATCCCGAATCTGCTCAAAAGGTCCTTAGCGTATTTGCTTTGATTGATGAAGGTTCCTGAATCCAGCTGTCTGACTTGAAGTCCTAGAAAGAAAGTCAGTTCCCCATCATGCTCATTTCGAACTTGTCCTTCATCAATCTTGCGAACTTATCGCAGAGTTTCTGATTTGTTCAGCCGAAGATGATGTCGTCGACGTAGATCTGAACAATCAGCAGATGTTCCTTCTTTGTGTACCGAAACAGAGTCTTGTCAATAGTTCCTACTTCAAATTCGTGATCAGTCAGGAACTTAGTCAGGGTGTCATACCAAGCTCTTGGCGCTTGCTTCAGACCATATAGAGCCTTCTTTAGTCTATAGACATGGTTCGGAAACTCGTGATTCTCGAACCCAGGTGGTTGTGCTACATACACTTCTTCAATCAAGAGTCCTTTAAGGAAGACACTATTGACGTCCATTTGATACACCTTGATGTCTTTTGAAGCAGCGTAGGCTAGGAAGATTCTTATCGCTTCTAGTCTAGCGACTGGTGCAAAAGTCTCGTCGTAGTCTATTCCTTCTTCTTGTCGGTACCCCTGAGCTACTAGACGAGATTTGTTCCTTACCACCAGTCCTTCCTTATTGACCTTATTCTTGAATACCTATTTGGTTCCAATAACCGTTTGGTTAGGTCTTGGAACCATGTACCAGACTTCATTTCTTTCAAACTGGTTGAGCTCTTCTTGCATTGCGTCAATCCAGTGACTGTCCTTCAATGCTTCTTCAATCTTGGTTGGTTGGAGCTGAGAGATGAAGGCATTGTGAAGAGATTCTGCATTGACTGCCTTCTGGTCTTCATTGGAGCATCTGCTTCTCCAATAATCAGCTGTCGAGGGTGATTCAGCTTGGTCCTATTCCATTTTATATGTTCCCCCTCAGCTGATGCATTTTCTTCTTGAGAGGGAGTCGCCTGATTTGGTTCTGACACTGCAGTAGGTTCCTGCTCCATTGAGTTGTTCCCTTCATATCCGGTGTCATTTGGAGTTACTGGTTCTACTGGAATCTCAGCAACTTCTGGTTGACATCCAGTTCCTTCTATGGGTATTTCTAGTAACTCAGCATCTGGTGCGTCAACAGTATTTTCTTGACTATTTTCGACTGGAAGCTCCTCATCACTCGAATCGTTCAGATTCGTCTCTTCAAGCTGATTGCTTAGTCGGTTGATGTTTATGGGCGTCTGATCTTCCATGGCTAATTCTTCAAATACCACATGTGCTGATTCTTCAACTGACAGCGTCTTGCAATTGAACACCCGGTAGGCTTTGCTGACATCAGAATATCCCAGAAAGAATCATTTTTCTGCTCTCGCATCGAAGGCTGATAGATGGTACTTCCCATTGTTGTGGATTAAGCATCTGCTTCCAAATATTTTGAAGTACCCGACTGATGGAATATTCCCGGTCCAGACTTCATATGGCTTCTTTCTTTGCATTTTGCAGATCATGGACCGGTTCTGTGTGTAGCACGCCGTATTAATTGCTTCAGCCCAAAATTTCTGAGAGATATCTGTATCGGCTAGCATGGTTCTGGCAGCTTCTTTGAGCGTCTGTTTTCTTCTTTCAGCTTAACCATTCTGCTGCGGTGTCCTGGCAGCAGATAACTCATGACGTATGCCATGGTTCTCAAGAAATTCGGTTAGCACATGGTTAATGAATTCAGTACCCCGGTCACTACGGATTCTATTTATTTTCTCACTACGTTCGTTCTGAATCATTTAAAAAGCTTTATTAGGTTTAAAGACGTTTGATCCTTTGATTTTAAGAATATGACCCATGTGTACCTAGAAAAATCATCTATAAAAACTAGGGTGTACCTGGTTCCCCCTAAGCTGGTTACCGATATGGGTCCGAAGAGGTCCATATGCAGTAGGTCCAGACACCGGTTGGACCGGTACATCCTTTGTTTTTAAAGGTTGACCTGATCTGTTTTCCTAGTTGACATGCAATACAAAGTTTGTCTTTTGAAAAGTTTATTTTTGGCAAACCTTTGACCAAATCATTTTTCAAAAGTACTGAAATTGTTTTAAAATTTAAATGATTTAAACGCTTATGCCATAACCAGCATCTAGAATCTTTGGCCAGAAGACACGTTGGTGAATGTACCGATTGGTCTTCCCAACGCACCTTATAGGTTCCTCCGATTCTGATTTCGGTTAGGACAGTTTGACCAGAAGGGTCTTTTACACAACATCTGTTCTTTTCAAAGGACACGTTAAAATTGTTTTCACACAATTGACTGACACTGATCAAATTGTAATGTAAATTTTGTACAAGGTGTACGTCTTTTAGGGTAAGGTTACCGTGAGTAATCACTCCCTTTCCTATTGTTTTACCCTTACCGTTGTCACCAAAAGTGATGGTAGGTCCAGTGCGCTGCTTCAGGTTCCTGAGCAGCTTATGATTCCCAGTCATGTGTTGGCAGCAACCGCTGTCCAGATACCACTCTGACCGGCTCAGCTCCTTATTGTATACCTGCAAGCAAAGTATATATATACATTTTTAGGTACTCAAATTTACTTGGGTCCCGGGTGAATTAGGCTCTTAGGCACCCAGATCTGAACGATCTGAACGGTTCTCCCAGTTCTAGGGTCAATCAAGAATCTGGGGAATTGATTCCTATTTCTATTTCCTAGGTTCCTATGGTTTCTAGTATTTGGATTGTAAGGTCCTTTACTGGACGTGCTACTGTTCCAGTTGCTACGTTTTGATGGAAAGAATTTCCTAGGTATAGTTCCTGGATTCCTACGTTCTCTAACTCTAGAGGATTCTGCTTTGTTTAGATAACCTATTCCTCTTCTAGTGGGTTGCCTAGGAGCTGATTGTGTGTGTGTGATCTTCCTAACCACTCCACTTGATATTCTCTTTTCAGCTACCTTATCAGGAACTAAGGTTGGGATACTAGAGGGAATGAATTGAATGCTTTTGGATTTTTCAGGTCTGGCTGCTAAGGTTGGTGATTGGTTTCCGAAGCCTAAACCTGACCTATCGTTCCCATATCTCATATTCCCCTGAATGCAATCGATTTTTCTTGAGGAATCTGTCCAGGACTGAATTAAGCATTCATCCTGGCATTCTCTGCCACTTTTTCTTCAGTGGCTCTTTTCAGATTTTCATTTTCCACCCGAAGTAATCTGATTTCCTCAGTTACATCATCGGGCAATCTCCTCTCTACTTGAGCTTCCTGGTTACCCTTCAGCTCAAGCTCCTTGATTCTTAAGATGAACTGCTTATACTCAGCAGCCATATCACTAAGAGCGATTAATAATTCTTCCTTAGTAAGGTCAGATGAAAACATATCGGTTACCTCATCCTCCGACTTATCTGCCATCAGGCACTTGATTTCTTCATTATCACTGTCCGATTCTTCAGAAGTGCTGGCTTCTGAGTCGGAGTCTGCCCATGTGGTTCTGCTGTCGGCCACCAACACCTTGTGACCTTTCTTCTTGTATTTCTTGATTTCCCTTCCTTTACCCTTCTTGGGTTGTCTACACTCGGATGCAAAGTGACCCTTCTTGCCACAGTTAAAACATGAAAGATTAGATTCAGTAGACTCAGGATATTGTTTCTTACCTATCCGAAGATTCTGATCCTTTCTCATGAATCTTCCAAACTTCTTGACGAAGAGGGACATGGCCTCTCCACACAACTCCTCAGCAGTCTTTGGCGCAGGAGCTTCAGGTGCTACCAGTGCCTTGACCGGTTGCTCGACCACCACCTCTTCCATACGTGTTTGAAGCTCAAACTCGTATGCTTTAAGATCAGCAAAGAGGTTGTGGAGACGTAGCTGGCTCAAATCCTTTGATTCCCTCATGGCCATCGTCTTTACATCCCATTCTCTGGGCAGTGCCTTCATGACCTTGATGGCAATGTCCCGGTTGCTCATGGTTCTTCCAAGAGCAGTCAGGTCGCTGATGATGCTGTAGAAGCATTTTTCAAACTCAGCCATCGTTTCCCTGGCCTTCATTTTATGGTGTCATACTTCTGAACGACCACGATGACCTTGTTTTCCTTGGTGGAGTCGTTTTCTTCACAAATCTGGCACAATGTTGTCCAGACTACACTGGCCGTTTTACACAGCATCACATGTCTGAAAGTTTCAAGATCCAAGGTCTTGAATATGATGTCCTTGGCCACGCTGTCCAAGTTCATCAACTTCTTCTCGGCAGGAGTCCAGTCACTCCTTGGTTTTGGAATCGTTTGAGGCAGGGACTGGTCTGCTGCATGGGCTATATTAATCTGTGTAAGCTTGGGAGGCCACGAGACAATGTCCCACATATCTTCGTCATGAGCAGTTAGGTGGGTTTCCATTCGGATCTTCCATTCAAGGAAGTTTTCCTGGTTGAACATGGGAAGCTTGTTTGATGCACTCATGGTTCCTGCTATGATACCACTTGTTAGGATCGGTTAAGGTGTTTGAGGGGAGGGGGTGAATAACACTGACTACTTTTCGGTTTCTGGGTAACTGGTATGGCCGGTTACTGGTGTCAGATTATAGGGTATCTGATTTTGCGAGTGGTAACCGGTTAGTAAGGTGCAGTGTTTGTGTGTTTGAGTGCGCGGAATTGTTTCTGGAAGTTCGGAGCAAAGTCCCCTACGTCTCCCCTTCTTCCCTTCAAGGAATGATATCACTAGCAACTGGTTTTACACGTTACAAGGAGCACTCTACTCTCTAGCAGTAACCTACCAAAGCTAATGCAACAAAGGCAGTTGTATAAAAACAATCCACCTAAAACTTCAACAGCTTTTTAAAGTCCGTTGAGTACAAATCTCTCACTTATCTAATCGCTCGTGATGAACTCGTGAGAGAGAACTTCTGAGATTGAATGATTATGCTTGAGTTGTGTTTGCAAGAGTTCAAAAGTTGTGTTCAGTCTTCACGCTCTGAGGTATTTATACTTGGTGTAGATTTGAGCCGTTGTGTGAAGACTGACCAGCTTCCAGACATTATTAAATGTCGTTTCCTGAATGGGCTGGTTTCAGAACCTGGTTCAGGTTCTCTGCAGACTGCGCCTTTCACCAAAATGGGCATATATCAGGCCAACGTCTCTTTGGTCGCAGCCTTGACTTAAATGCATTTGTACTGCATTGTTCTCCTTAATCGATGCAAATTTGAATTTGGCTTCTGGCTCCTGGTTTGACGTTGAGTTCCTGACTCTTAAGTGTAAATCACCAGTCGCCACAGCCTTGAGCTTCGGGTGCATGACTTGAGAACTGGTTTCGGTTCCTTAAGCGTTCTTGATCAGATGCTGTCAGTTCCTTATTTTATCAGGTGCTTGTTTAAGTTTTGTTCACCGAAACTATTTAAGTCTAAGGGTTCTGAATTCCTTAACTATACCTTTCGACGTCATGCGGATCTCTACGTGGTAACCGAAGCTTTCTCTCTCTCCAACCTTGAATTCACAAAAGTTTGTCTGGTCAAAAAGGAAATCTTCATAGACAATGAACTTGGATTCATGGCAATCAACGAATACTAGTGGTTAGAAAATCTTCGATGTATAAAAAGTAGGATGACTAAAATGCCCATTAATAACCCGTTTAAAGATAAGGAGTCTTGAGTCTAGACGATTAACACTAAAACTTTCGAATAATTGAATCAGATTTATGCTAATTTTTTAATCGGGTGCTGATTTGGGTCTAAATAGGTTTCCATCCTAAAAAGAGAAGTCTTTGAGCTCAAGTCTTACCGCTATTATTAATCTGATCTGAGAACATGTTATTTCCGTTAAATTCAAAAGCCTAAATTATGTTATTGTTTGGGAATTCAATAGTATTCTTTTATTTTTGCTACACTGTTCTTTTAGCATTTTATTCCAAATTAATATGCAAGAGGGCACATATGCAATGGGCAAGGCCAGGTAAGCAGTCACACCATTCAAATATAATATATGTTTTATATCTATATGATTGAAACGTATTGATTCTTCACTGATCTCTTCAATCATCTGCCAGTTAAGGAACGATATTTATAAATGTGCCCCACTAATAATGCCAAAAAAAAAAAACTTCTAGCAACGTCGTCTAAGACCTTGAAAGAAAGCACACACTCAGTAAGATCTAAAACCCTCATCTCTCTTGGATTCTTCTGTTGAAAAATACATCTTATATCTTGAATCAAATTGTTGTGATTAAGATGCAAGAACAGTTTATGAGCATCCCAGCTTGCTTTTCATCATTCCAAGGGCCCTTGGACGATCCATCTACCATGTCAAGGTCGGACAAAACGTTTTCATGTCTGTTTATCGAACGAAGTTAGCAGACCAACCTCGTCATATCACAGTGACATGGTGCAAGAATCTGCTGCTTCATGGCCTCTCCGTCTCAGTCGAAGGTCCGCAAGGCGACAGCCAATATACCTGCAAAGTCGAGCTCAAGCCATGGAACTTCTGGAAGAAACAAGGCTCAAAACGCTTCTCAGTAGATGAAAACATGTCGATATCTTCTGGGACCTTAGGGTTGCCAAGTTTAACGGCGAATCCCAGCCGAGCTCGGATTATTACGTGGCCATCGTGTGTGAAAACGAGGTCGTTTTGCTCCTCGGGAACATGAAGAAAGAAGCTTACAGAAAGACAAAGTGCAGGCCAGCTCTTACAGACCCTATATTAGTCACGAGGAAAGAACACATCTTTGGCAAGAAAAAGTTCTCCACGAGGGTTAAGTTTCACGATAAGGGCAGCTTTCACGAGATAACCATCGAGTGTAGGACCAAAGGCGGCGGTAATACACTACTAGTAATAGCAACAGCAAGGCCGAGCCCGAGATGGAGATATACATCGACGGTTATCAGGTCATATATGTGAAGCATTTGCAGTGGAAATTTAGAGGCAACCAATCGATTCAACTGAACAAATCGAGGATCGAAGTGTATTGGGATGCTCATGATTGGCTGTTTTGTCAAGGTTTAAGACACGCCTTGTTCGTTTTCAAGTCAGTTTTGTCATCACCATCAGCTTATTCTTCGAGTATTAGTTCATCTCCATATGTTTCATCGTCAAGCGCTGCTTCAAGCTCAACAATGGAGGAGGGTTTTCAGTCAGATTTTTGCCTTTTCCTTTATGCTTGGAAAGTGGACTAAGACAAAGTTACATCTTTTTTCTGTTACTTTGATTGAAGAAGATCGGAGAAGGTGAAGACCGAAACACATGTAAGTGTCGTGTGGGCCCACTTACAGCTGGTCTTGATAAACAACATATTGGCATGATTGAAGATGACAGATTGGATAGGCATTGATACATCTATACCCCCCATACATCTATTTTTCTTCTTCTTCATTTATATGTATATTATTGCAGAGATTCATGGTCTTGATCTGGCCTTGATAAATGGGCAACTTTATAGAATATATTTATATTTTAGTTTTATGACCAATAACGCTTGTTGAGAAGCTCACACAACTTGCTTTGTATCCTTTTTTTTTTTTATGGTAGAGTTATGATACTTAAACACAGTTAGCATGCCATGTTTGAATTTGTTTTTCTTCCACAACCACTGTCTTGGCTTGGTCCGAGAATAGTCTTTCAAACAGAAATTAGATGTCTTATGATAAGGAGACTTAGGACGTTGGAAGGATACAAATGTTTGGAAGTTGTAATGTTTGCTTTAATGCCTTCAAGTTGAGAATAGGAGAAGAAAAAGTCCTACTTGACGAATAATTTTTTTCAAGTTAACATTAGAAAGAAAAACCACCCCCTTAGTAAGGGGCGGGGCTGATCTAGTATATGGCACGCGAAAATTTTCGATGTTTTTAGTACTATGTATAATATGCAACGTTTGGTACATATAATTTGCGTTTCAAATTTTAGTAAGCACATGTAGTTGATTGGTATATGTTCAATAATTTATGTTTAATGATGTATGGGGTTCAAATTCACTCCAAAGCTCAACTTGTAGATTTCCTTTTTTTTTCTTGTGTGTATATAGGGATGTCAACGGGGCAGATCGGGGCGGGGATCTAATCCTTATCCCCGTCTCCGCCCCGCGGGGATTCCCCGCCCCACCAATATTTAAAAATAATTAAAATTTAATAATATAGTATATAAATTTAATATATTTTTGGGAGAACTTCACTTAAATCCCTAAGGACAAAAAATTACATCACTTAACTCCTTGTCAGAAATTTATTTTATTTAAGGACCAACTGCAAATATTTCATACACTTAAGGACCAGTTTTCATGAAATTACATTTTCGCCCCTGCTTTTTAATTTTTTATTTAACATTTCTTTCCTAAAACGTGACTCAAACAGTGAAGAAGAAAAAAAAAAGCAGGAAAGAAAGAAAAGAAAAAGAGGAAAGAAGAAGAAGACAAAGGAAGAATAGAGAGAAGAAGAACATGGGTTTTCTCGATTCAGACTATCTAAACCCAGATTATCATTCTAGTATGGGTTTCTCATGGAAGACGGAAAGAAAAAGAAAAAACAGAAATGGGGGAGAAAAAAAATGATTGAAGAAATCGGCGATCCTATTACGTGCAATTTGCTCGATCGAAGTAAGTCAATCGTGGGTTTTTTAAACCATCGAGGATTGTCGAAAAACAACATCAAAATTATTATAATTCTTCTGGGTTTCTTAATTTTGGTCAGACCTTCGTGGGTTTGCTTTAATTCATTGGTTACACAGTCCATTGTGATCTCCCTCGGAAATATAACTTCCAACGACGAGAAAAACTAATGGCCGATGACCTGAAGAAAACACGGCTGAGCTTGAATGTTGGTTAGCTCGAAAATGCTAAAACGATTGAAGAATGGATTTCTTCTGGTTTTTTGCAGATATAATTATCTAGGCATTAAACTCTAAGTGTGATTGATTTGTTTTCCTAGTAAATGACGTTAATTTCTCGAAAATCATAATTTCGTGTACGAACGTTATGTAATACCAGTTTTAATTATATAGCATACCATTTAACGTATTGTTATAGTACTTAATTGTTTAGTATATAGTATCTTTACAAGTGTGTAAGAGTACTATTTTTTAATTGATGACATATCATTTAATTGTGGGGTACCTTTTTCTGTGTGCTCATAAACGAATTGCACTTAGTATTTCGATAGGTTTTCATTTTATTTTGCACAATTTCGTTTGAGCAGTAGATAATGTAAAGATTGATTGGTGCAGATCCATTTATTTAGATTATTTCTCGATCGAGGTGAAGTTGGATGCTTTTGTTGTTATATTTAGCAAAGATCGATGTTTCTAGTACATAGATTCAATTAAAGTTATTGCAAAGATGGAAGCTTTTGCTGTTATATTTAAGCCAATGAGCTTAAGCAGTAGTTCTTCCTCTAAGTGCATGTTTCATTCTTTTGTCCATTATTGCATATAAGTTATGACATATTTTCTTGGGTCATGTGTTGCATATAGGCTATTTCATTTGTGGATATTAAGATAACAAACAATGTTATACCTGAAATTTTTAGTACGGTAACAATGTAGAAAAAGTACAGTAATCTTATGTACAAATTACATCAAACACCAACTAAATGGTACGATAAATAAATTAAAATGGTACGCTATATCAATAGCGTTGAAAATTCGAAAACAACTTTGGTATCTGACAGAATCTGACAAATAATGTTATTTGACATGTCAGAAAATAAATCTGGAACAAATTATCCAGTCAGAAATTGTATTATGTCAACTCATATCTTTCTTAATTTTGGTACGGTAACAATCTAATTGTGGTACATTATATCTCCATCGTAAGGTACAATCTCATGTAGTTTATAGGTACACTATGCATGCTATATTTGATACAGCTTATTAGGGTAAGCATTTTTCATCGCATTTTTCATTAATTCGATGAAAAACACTTTAGTATACGTAATAAGTTATAAGTTTCATTTCGTATCATATTTAATGTATTAACCCTCAAAATCGTGGATTTGTGGTGTAAAATCCAACCTTCAATAGTAAGATGTTCTTACAAGAATCATTATCTTATTATGAAACTTGGAATTTGGAATACAAAATCATGCGTGCAAGGGTTAAACCATCAAATTTAATAACCAAGTGAAACATGTAACATATATACGTATAATAAACATTTTCGCATGAAAACTAATTCGAACGGAGACGAAAAACGCTTACCCTAATAAGATGCACCAAATACAACGTGTATACTGTACCATCAAATATCTAGTGACTGTACCTTATTGTGAAGATGTACTGTACCACATTTACGTAAGTTGTCGTACCAAGATAAGTACTAATATCGTACCAAGTTTTATCGGTCCATATAATAGCTAAAATTACGAGTCCAATGTGTCAACTAATATGTGAAGTCCTAAAAACAATAAATAATAGAATATTAAACAAAAAAATCTATAATAAATTTAAAATTTTGAATTTAACTAACATCTATACTATGTTGTAGCAAGTTGTTCTAATATATTTCATCATCTTCTAGTGAAACTTGGAGTTTGTAATATATTATTCATCATCTTCTGACAAGATATATTATACCTTTCTGACAGAGAACTTTCTTTGTGTATCAGAACTTTCTATGCATGTCATAATTTGTTTCATAATATCATTAAAAATGCCATATACTAGTAATGCTGACTTTTTTTGTATTCTTCATCACTTTCTTTTTACAGCTATTATATAGTGTATCATTTAATGTGTTTAGTGTACCATTTAGCTAATGCTTCTTGTACCTTATATACACGGTTACTGTACCATATTTTACATTGTTACCATACCAAAAATTTCAGGCATAACAAATAATATTTTAGCCATAACACTATATGTTGTTAGAATACATCCACCATTACACCAATACAATAACATGCTCGTAATTAAATATCCACAAACGGATCAACCTATATGCAACATATGGTCAAAAAAATATGTCATAACATATATGTAATATATGGACAAAAAATGAAACGAGCAACCAATACATATTGTTAATCAGATACGACTCCTCTACACGTACGATGATTGTGCCTGCATTTTCCACATATTTTACACTTGTTAGATCTTTTGTCAACTTGAGAAGGAACCTGTTGCATCTTTCAACGACCGAAAAGAACATGCACGCTGATAAATGAATCCTCCCATCAACGGTTTTATCGACATTCATTAAATGAGTCTGAATATGATCGATGATAGCCATATATTCATCTTCGTACTTCTGGACCCGAAAGTAAGGGGTCGCCAAAATCATAAAACGAGTGTCCCTTATCTGCAATGCATACCACATCATACTTACATGACATTCCAAACACGTCCCATACACTAATCATTCATGTAGATTATGAGATAATAAAAATGACATGAAACGTAGTGTAATTACAATCAGACAGGTGATGAAAAAAAAACCGACTCATCGTATCATATCCTACCTATAACGTACCATATATATTATCACGTGTACCATTCTAAGGCACATATAGTACTAAAAAAATGCATATAGCGTACTAAAATCGTACATATATCGTACCAAAAATACGAAGTTACAACCCTAACTGTTATAAAAAAACGAAATTTAAAAACTCAATTTAACTTCTATGAACCCTAATCGAGCAACACCTAAAAAAAGCCCCAAATTAAACCTAAAAGCTCATAATTAAACATAAATAACCCGAATTAATATATGAGAACCGTAATAGAACCATAATTATAGAATCACGACCTAAAAACTATAATCGAGCAATTAACAGATAATAACACAAAATTACATTCAATAGAATAAATTGATGAAAATAAAAATTACAGAGCGAAATGAAAATTTTCAAAACTCGACGACGACAACGACTCCTTGGACGTTTCTTTGTGGAAGCAATTTGATGTGGGTATTCGATTTGGGGTTTGATTGAGAGTGAGATTGTTTTTTGGGATGCGAGTTATTCTATTTAGCAATCGTTTGATCTTATTTTTGTTTGTTTTTGTTTTTATTTAAAATTCCAGGTATAATTGTAATAATGTGGGTTTTGAGGGGTATTTTCGTCCAATTGGTCCTTAAATGATATAAAAGTTTTCACTTGGTCCTTAACTGAAAATATTCTGACAGAGGGAGTTAAGTTAGAGAAAAGTTAGCTGATAGGTATTTAAGTGTAATTCTCCCTATATTTTTTTTGGTAGAATATATTAAAAGTATATTTAATCTTATTTATATTTATTTTAGTATTATATAAACATATTTTAATATTATATATTATTTTAATATTATTTATATATTAGTAGACCGGGGCACGGGGCGGGGATCACGGCGGGGAAAATGTCTCCCCGTCCCCGCCCTGCGGAATCAAAATGTCGGGAATCCCGGTAGGGTCTCCGGCCCTCGTATCTAGAACGGCGAAAGTTTAAAATTTTTTCGAGATTCCGCCTTTTCCCTTGGACCGCTCGGTATATGCACGAGAATATAAAAACACGATAGAAGGATTTCAAGCCATTATCCTTGACGAGAATCAATGAAAATGGCGAGCTACGAACCCTTCGAATCCCCGAGAGTTGTATCCCTCTCCTAGCACCAAAACGCGC